>CATOUR010000033.1:7107500-7297500 GCA_951848785.1 Callosobruchus maculatus
CTGACAGCCCTCTGCCGCTGTGGCAGAGCATCTTCCGTGATATACATAATTATATCTCCTCTCCTTGGCTGACAGATGCAGTGGCGGTATTGCTGATATAACCTGCAGTAGGATACGCACTGGCCACTCTCAATAGCGACTTACTTTGCACCCTGTCCACGGTTTGCTGGCGCTTTTTCCTGTCCATCGCTTTATACCATACTGGAGCTCCATATAATATAACTGAGTGGATAACTCCGTTCAGGATCCGTCTTTTTCTCATACTTGGGCTGTCTACGTTTGGCATTGTGCGTGACCGTAATGCCGCCTTTCTTGCTGCTTTCACCACAGTTCTCTTTATATGTTCGTTAAAACATCGTTTCTTGTCTACGGTAATCCCCAAGTACACTATCGATGTGTTTGTATCCCTGTAAAACAGAAGATAACTTGGTTTCTAGTGATCCTAGGACCTCGAAGAATGACCGCCCAATTTTGGTTGGTGCGAGCTGAAGTTGGTGCTTGGACATTCTCTCATCTATCCTTCTCAGTGCCTCGTTTGTCGTTTGCACCAAAGTTGTCTCATCTTTCGCGGATGCTGCCAGAGCAAGGTCATCCGCGAATGCCACAGTATTTGTGTTTCGAGGAAGAGCTATCCTTAAAAGCTCGTGGGCGGTAGCTTTGTTTATGCCACAGCTTGGTTCTGGGCATAAGAATGGCATGCTCCCGCCTGTGGGGCCTGGTTCCTAACAGAGATGTAGAGAGTTGTGTGAAGCTAGTACTTACTGCAGAGTGTTGAAACATTCTGATACCAGTTTTGATGTAATCGTCCTGGAGTCCAAGGCCTTTAAAGCAATATCTGAGTCTGAGAGGATTGTCTATCAAGACTCAGCTTTACTTGTGGTGTGGTATATATATATGTGGTATCTCGGCTTGTGCCGAGATACCACATATTTCACCCTGGAATGCTGTACAATATTGTCTGAGGTTAGCCCAGAGCTCCGTGCTGGTAGATTTGCTATACAACCCATAGCTGGATAAACTTTCTGCAAGACATCTGTGTACCAGAAAAGATGCCCTTAGTCTGAGAAGAGTTTTACCTGTTCCCTTCACTCTTTCCCAGAGTGGAGGTAAATTGTAAAATTCATGTGGGAAACCATCTCCCCGCTCATGATGTCTAAGGTCATGTCAAGCACGGGGCTGTTTGCAATATGCTTCATAACAGAGCAGTGACCCTTTATACACAGACCCTCTTGCCATAAATTGGCAGTATTGTATAAGCGATTTTAGTTTGTGCCTCTCGAATCCACGAAGTGCTTGTAGGTTTACGTCAAGGCTCGTTTTGCAATCTAGAAAGGTCTTGAATAAGATTTCGGCAAGACATCAGGTGTCACTTATGTGGGTGCCGAGTCATGCTGGAGTTGGTGGCAATGAAATGGCGGACGCGCTCGCAAGACAAGGGTGAGGAATAATTACCTGGGTCTTGAGCCGGCTGTGGGGCTGGCAGCAGGTACCATTAGAAGGAAACAGAAGTTTGGTTGCAAAATCAAGATCTTATGAGATGGAGAAGAACCTCTGGAGATCTCCTTCAAACTATAGAACTAATTTTTTACCTATGGCCAAGGTGTGACCTTCTACCTGGCCCTAACACCTTCAAATGTCACTTGTATGTGATGGGGTTGACAAGCGACCCAACGTGTGCGTAATGTGGCGAGAAGTAAGAGCCCTCGGCACACATTTTATACTACTGTGAAGTTCTTGGATATCACAGATAGTCTATACTAGGTTCAAGGCACGCATGTATCCAAGATTTAGTTTTGGGGGTTTCAGACTAGGGCTGCCACCTTTTGATTTTGCTTGATTGGAACACAAAATATTCGTGGTTGATGAGGGGAATGGGATGCAGATTATGGTTGCCACATTTAAATTTTGCTCGATGGTTACTCGTGTGGATTTTTGTGGATTAGATTTCTTGCGGCTTAACATAAAGTTGTGGGGGGGTCCGGACCCCCTGGAGGATCGAGGAATAATCTCCTGAATACTTAGCTGGCTGTGGGGTAGGTAGCAGGTACCGATAGAAGGAAACGGAAGTGTCATTGCAAAATCAATATTCTATGAGGTCGAGAGAAATCTCTGGACATCTATGTCAAGCTAGAGAACTTCTTTTAGTACCGCTAGCCAAGGTAAGGTGGTTCTATCTCTCACTGGATATCTGACCCTAACACCTTCAGAGGTGACTTGTATGTAATGGAGTGGGAAGCGACCTGACATGTGCATGCTGTGGCGAGGAGGAATAATCCTCAGTACACATTCTATGTTGCAGTGCGTCCTTGAACCTGAGGACATGAGATAGACAGGATCCAAGGCCATTCTTACCTTTACGATGAGAGCTGAACTTTGGAACTAGGACAACAAAAAAGAGGCATAGGGGTCCGCTTGTCGGCCTGTGCAGAGGTGGTTCTGGTCACCAGAAGGCCTCTCTTCTTTCATTCTTTGTTACGCCACTACCACCTGAATTGTTGCAAGTAGTGAAAAATTGTATTCCTTAAATCCTCTTAAGTGTGTTATCGGCTATATATTTTTCAGATTGATTACGTAGTCATAAAGATTTCTCAGCTTAAATGGAAATTCCGACGAGTCCCAATTACATTAATTTGGCATTTATGGATTCCTAGTGCGTACGTTGCAATCCCAAGCAATTTGCTAATGATAGATATTTGAAATCTCAAACAACATCCGGAGAGATGTTGTTAGATGCGATCTTGGCACCAACGAATCAATTCAGTTATACAAATTGGGTAATTTCATAATTGAACTGGCGGTACCTAAAACGAAGAACGAAGGGAGCATTTAAACAGTGGACAAGCACAGATGGGCAAGACTTGATTACTTAATGGTTATTAAAGTGCTTTGAGGAATTGACATCAATGTGCTTGCATTTTTGTATAACTGGAATTTGTCAAATCAGCTAATCTAGAAAGGTGCTTAGTAGTTTCTGAAAAAGGTGAGTCAAGTCTTTGGAACTCCCTTAGGAGTTGTCACATATATGCGTTTTTTTTCTTTGTCTAATTAATAATTAACTAATATATAAACAAAAATTGAAAAAAGCTAAAAAATGATCACAATTAAAAAAATCATATACAGGGTGAGTCAAGCTCAACGTCTCTGAGTCTTGTGACCAAACGATACCACATTCAAAAAACTAACTTTGCGAGTGTATGTAGGTCGAGTTGGACTACATTTTGAAAAAAATGACTTATACAGAGTGTTTAATAAAAGCGTGCCATATCAAAGTTATGTTTTTTTAAATAGAACACACTATATATTATTGCATATTTAGATTCCCTGGTGAATTCTACTTGAATTTATGTATGACACGTGCGACTTAAAGTGAACCGTTCAGGTGCAAATAACAATTTTTGGTATAAGTAGATATCAGAAAAAATTGAATATCGCAGTGATTATAAAACTTAGAGGGCTGTGACTTTGCCATGTTACTAAGCATAAAGTGCGTCAGCTTAGGTTAGACGGTCAATGTAGAATTATATTTGTACTTGGGTAAATTCAATCAGAGATAACTTGATTTTTTCAAATGAGAATGCCTAATTATTTTTATACAATCCAATGTAAAATTTGATAGCCTTTCTAATGATATACGGTTGTTAATATCAATCTCTGGTAGTTTTCATTTAATTTGGAATGTTCAATCAAACCAGTGTTTTTCAATTTTCCTACCTATAAGCCACTTAGAAGGCTATGAAATATAAACAAAAAACTGTTCAGATGGAAGAAAACAACTAACTCAGCAGAGAGTTACAGACAAACTAGAGTAAAGAGTTAAAATTATAAAAACAATTTACAACAAATCAAGACTAACCAGAAATAGTAGATTAACACATCTAAGGTCAAAAAGCAGCTGGAATACGACAGAAATGGATATTTTTCGCAGCACACCAGCAACTACAATATATACCTACTGAATATTAGCAATTCACAAAATCATTAAAAATATTGAAATGAAAGGAAATCCCACCGAATCTTGCTGGCAGTTTAATAGCTTCAGAATAAATTTTCACATTTAATGATTTAAAAAAGTAGCAATTTCTGTCAGGTCAAAAACAACGATACCTCTGACTGGAGTTTTGCAAATTCTTCAGTACCCATAAGCAAGGTCACCGAAAATGAAGAATGGATTGACATTCTGTTCAAATTATAAAACATAATTTACCTGGAAGAAAATTAACATCTGATTTGTCAGTATTCCTTTTTGGCGATCTTGCTAATAGATACTAAAAGATTTAAAGGTCTACATTCGAACAGTGAGACGCATCGTTACTTTTGACTTTGAGGGAAATGACTACTGCTTTATACCATTCAATGTGCAATTGTGTGCTGAAGATATTAGACTGCCAGCAATAATAGCTAAATGTTTTCCTTTCATTTCAAAGGTTTTAGTGGTTTTGGAAACTTTTAATCTCTAATACATTGCAGTAGCTAGTAATCTGTGAAAATTATCATTTTTTGTCGTACTCCAGCTTGTCTTTGACCTTAGACATGTTACTCCCGTTGTTTCTGGTTAGAGTTGATTGGTTGTAGGGAATTTTTAAAATCATGTCCCTGTTTTTCTGCACCTTTCCGCTAAGTTAGTTGTTTTCTTTTATCTGAATACGTTTTTGTTTATACTTTATGGCCTGCTAGTTTGTTATAGGTAGGGAAGTTGAAAAACGCCGATTTGATTAAAATATCGAAATTAAATGAAAACTACCAGAGATTGATATCCACAACCTTATATCGTTAGAGAACCTATCAATTTGCACATTTTATCATACAAAAAAAATAAGCATTCTCATTTGAAAAAATCAAGTTGCCACTGATTGAAGTTTCCTTATTTAATCGACCAATTTCTCCAAGTACAAATGTATTTCAAACTTGAAAGTCCAACCTAAGCTGACGCATTTCATGCTTAATGATAAGGCAGTCACAGCACTCTAAGTTTTATAATCGCTGCGATATTCAATTTTTTTCTGATATCTACTTATAACAAAAATTGTAATTTGCGCTTAATCGGTTCACTTTATGTCCCATGTGTGATACATAACGTCACACTAGAATTGACCAGGGAATCTAAATATGCAATAATATATAGGGTGTTCTATTTAAAAAAACATAACTTTGATATGGCACGCTTTTATTGAACACCCTGTATAAAAGTCATTATTTCCAAAATGTAGTCCTACTTGACCTACATACACTCGCAGAGTTAATTTTTCGAAAAGTGGTATCGTTTGGTCACAAGACACCGAGGCGTTGAGCTGGAATAAATAAATTTACTCGTAAATAATACAGGCACTACAAAGCTGGAACTAACTCTGTTTCAGCGAAACAAACCAAAAAGCGTGAAGGTAATTTGAAAAACAAATCAAAGCGGCTGCTGCAGATTGCCGGTTTGCATGACGACGAAGGAATATTTGAATTAATAGTATTCGAATGGCTTGCACTACAGAGCTGTCAGGCTTCCGTTGAAGTTTTTCGGGGAAGTCTCTGAATATCCGGAAATATCTAATTTATTTCTTGTTAAGGATTTGATTTATATACTGGGAAACACGAAGAATAGAAAGACTGGCATGCCAATTTCAAAGCAAACGGGTGACTATTTATAGTGCATGTTCGATTTACTGTTTGTTGTGGCAGCACAAGTTGCACAGGTTGTGGAGCTATAACTTCTCCATACCGAAACCTTCGATGGACTAGTATCATGAAGTTAAAAGTAGCATTTTCGCATGCAGGGATACAAATATAGTCGCAGAGGCGCATTCAGTTACTTTCTTTAACCATTAGTATCTAAATAAAAAATGGAGTCAAGTTGATTGACTCAGTACTTCCCACACATAATGATGATACCATTTTATTATTTCCCATTACATGAAGCTATAGCCTAAAATCCCCTTGCAACAAAATTATCGCCCATCCGCCCGCAAAAACAACATCCAACACAAAAACTCTCGTAAATAGTTTCTTGCGTCTCCCTCCTTTGGAACTAGGACGCCACAGTTTTTTTCTGCATGCTTCAACTGCACGATGCGAAACGATCAAGAGCCTCCAACCCGTCTAAAAACGAGCTAATTTTATGTTTCTGGTTTTTTGATTATTGCTGCGCCGCCAATGACACGGTTTTTCAAAAACAGTTATCCATTCTCGCGACGGTAATAAGTTCTGTGTCAAAATTTCATTAAAATCAATTCAATAATTTTCGCGTTATGTAATATAGAACGATCTACGACAATACTCGTATGTATACATCACAAATTCTAAGTCCCTTGGTTCTTATAATAAGCAAGGCAATGTTCGGATGTACGTAAAAAGTGTATTATGCTGCTAGGTTTTTCATTTAAAGATCAATGGACAACCCATTATGTGTACAACACATTTTTCAGCCTCACAACCTCCCACCCTCCAACCACCCCAAATTCACCCTCACCCAAAAAAACGTAGAAAATGATCAGAAACCCCTAAGACGGCTAAAAACAAAGTTTGAGCTGTTTTTATATTTTTAGTTTTTTTATTTTTGCCGCGCCGCCACTGACCCGATTTTTCCAAAACATACGCGTTTTCCATCCTCGCCGCGGGAGTAATACTGTGTCAAAATTTCATCAAAATCAATTGAACAATTTTCGCGTTACGCGATCTCGAACGATCTAAAACAATACTCGTATGTATAAATCACAAATTCTCAGTCCCGTGGTTTCTATAATAAGCATGCAACGTTCGGATGGACCTAAAAAAGTGTATCATGCCGCTAGGTTTTTCATTCACATATCAATGGACAGCCCATTATGAATACAACAAATTTTTTGGTATCACAACCCCCCATCCCCAAGCACCCCAAATTCACCCCCACCCAAGAAAAAGTAGAAAATGATCAGGAACCCCTAAAACGCCTAAAAACGAAGTTTGAGGCATATTTGAAATTTTTCGTTTTTTGCTAATTACTCCGCCCCCCATGTAACGATTTCCAAAATTATAGGAAGATTACCTACTACGACCCCACAGCATAACGCTGCCCAAATTTGATCACAATCCATGCAGCGGTTACTGAGATTACGAGGGTAGAAGGACGCGAACAGATAGACCGACAGACAGACCGACAGACAGACCGACAAGACAGACCGACAGACAGACCGACAGACAGGCTGACAGACAGACAGACAGACCGACGGAAATGAGTGACATGGATTTTCGTTATGCAGACATCATGAAACGCCCAAGTGAAATTTAAATGCAGCTCACAGTTGCAAAGCGCCGTTTTGATCGCGTGTCCAGTGCTGCCAAACCTATCCTGATTTCAAGAACTCCATTGTAGACAAAAGGTTTACGTTGCCTATTATAAGCGGTTTTCGCTGAATCTCATTTTCTGTTAAACTCTGTGTTAAATTGCGATTTTCCCATATGTAGAAAAATGTATGTAGGAAAAGCAAATCAATGTATCAAAATTTACATGGTCATGTGATAAATCACTAAATAAATGCACTAACACATAAAAATGAGCCCTAAGCTGCAATTTGATCATTCCAGCGCCACCTTAATAAAGACGTATGAATGCCAACTAGATTACTACCGTGCGGAACACAGAACATACAATAGGTTAGCGCGGAACTCAAAACTATGTCAGACTGTCATTTGTCACGGTCATTAAGATTTGAGGCTTGTGTCCTATGAGTCTGTGGTAAATCGTCAAATATAGGTCGTTTTTGTTCTACCATTCTACCTTTCCGACTCTGTGTTCCTGCTGCCTTTTCTTTTACCGCTGGCAAATAAGGCGAACTGTTAACAATACGTTGACAGCCTAGAACGAATGGTACTGTCATCGTACATGTGAACAATTTTGATGTTTTGTGGAAATGACAGAACGTTACGTTTCATTTGCATTGTGATTTGTGATTTTCATCAACTTTAGTTAACGTTATATATGTTCCATGCTCTAGGTTGTCAACCTTTCCATTTCAACTGAACGCTCAAAAAGCGGCGGAAATTAATCGTAAATTCAATATTGGCAGTAGTGGCATGTAATAGCAACTTCTACGCTGACTTTCCATTTACCTATGGTCTGTCATTCGTGGGCTCCTGCCAAATGGATCCTGAACATTTTCACGATGAAGTAAAAAGGTACCTATAGGTTATTTTTATTGTGAAAGTTGGAGGAAAAGGCAGAGAAAGTTATTTGCCTTGCCTATTGTAGAAACCAAGGTCTGATGTATATGTTAGGAGCAAACACCGATTTCGGCCAATGGACGGAAAATATGGTCAAAACGCGTTTTGGCTGCTACCGTTTTGCCAATGTCCGAATTATCGCTTTCCGGCTGTTCAATGTAGCCCAGAACGCGTTTTGGGTCAACTACGATTGCCAGAACACGTTCTATATTCTACTACGAATAAATAAATCTCAATTATTTGCCGTGTAGTGTTACAATATTTCCTCTGAGCTTAGAATCCATAACTAAAATGAATAAAAAGCACTTGTAGATCTTAGGTCCGTGAAAAAAAACCTTAAAGAAACATACCTCACAATCTCTTATGTCCAGCTCCCACATGAACGGAATGAATAATGTCAAATAACACGTGGGCCATGCAAAAATAACGCAGTTCGGCTGTTTCGTCTGTCCTTCTTTCAATTAGCTCTTCGATATAGCCAATTTTTAAAATATCATACCTTTTCAATCGTTGTCTTTGTTTCGAAGATATTGTATCACCGTTACTTTTACAAGCTTTTGCCGCCTTTGCCTCTGTGAGTGTTTGGTCGTATCTTTCTCTTGTACAAATATTACTACGATCATTGCTACCACTTATGACTTTTTGCAGTTCGTCATTAAAACATACCCTTAGGTCTTCCATGGCACTCTTTAGCTACTGTCTAACCCGCACAAAGATCCAATACTAAATGAATACACTAGCTCCAGAGGTATCGTTTACAAGCTGAGACACAAAATCCACCACGCGTTATGGCAATCGCAGTAGAACAGGACGCGTTTTGGCAATCGTAGTTGAGCCAAAACACGTTCTGGGCTACATTAAACAGTCGGAAAGCGATAAATCGGACATTGGTAAAATGGTAGCAGCCAAAACGCGTTTTGGCCATATTTTTCGTCCATTGGCCGAAATCGGTGTTTGCTCTTAACATATACACTATACAATGTAGATACGAGTATTGCTTTACATTGTTCTGTATTGTGAAACCTGGAAATTATTCAATTCAATAAAATTTTGATACAGTATTACTACTGTGGCGAGGATAGAAAACGCGTATTGTTTTTAGAAGTCGTGTCAGTGGCAGCGTAGCAATAACCTAAAACCTAAAAATATGAGAATATTTTTAGACGATTTGGAGGTTCCCGATCGTTTTCCACAGTTTTCTAGAGGGGGTATAATTGAGGTAGTTTGGGGGTGGGGGTTGTGAAACTGAAACCTTCTTTGGAAGAGATAGAGTTAACAACTGAGAGACTTTCTGGAACAGGAATTTCTGCACATCGACGCGTAAATATAGAGGATTGTTCTGAAATAATTGCCCCCCTTTCCATACTTTATAAGAAAACGCTGACTTATTGTAATTTGAGCTAACCTCTGAAGCTTATCCTGATCTTATCCTGATAAAAATTACAGGACTTCAGTTCCGCTGCAACGTGACTGTAATTTTGTGGTCAGCCCAGCTGCTAAATGCAGCTCATGTATGATGATGATTATGGTGATGGGGTTCACTGTATTGCAAAAACGAAATACGAACTCTGGCCCAAGGCCGTTCAGACCTAATCTTGATATATATTTTATGTTTCTTCCCTCCTTTGGAATCATCGTTGGAACTGAGTCAATCATGTGTGAAAATACCTTGATACCTGTTACGATACTTTTAGGAGTCATTGAATTTCACGCATTTTGCATGACTGAGCACAAGCGATTCTCTGCCTTCCTTGGGACTCGGACATATTTCATAAGGGAAAACGTTTTTTCTTGGAAAAGATACAGTTAACAACTGTCTGGAAAAGGAATATCTGCACATCGATGCGTATATATACAGGATTGTTCTGAAGTAATTTCCCCCCTTCCATACTTTATAAGAAAACGACGATTTATTCTTATATGTGATATATTCATTGCTTTGTTCTCAAGGCTCTCAAATGATTGATTTGAAATCTTGGTACTCTTACTTTCAAAATTTTCTCAGTTTTCAACTGAAAATATGTACTTAATATGATAAAAAATATCAGTCTTGCTTTGAGATCACTACAGCTTTGCGCATATAGGAAGATATGGTATACTACTTGGATGAAAGTATACAGGGTGGGCCAATAGTGCGTGGACGGAGGATTGTGGGCTTGATAAATAATTTTTCAAAAATCTGTCACTTGATCATGGTAGGGACCCTTGAGGGCTATGACGTAAAAATATTTTCACTCAAATTTTGACGTTTATACAGGGTGATTCATATCAAACTTACATTTTTTTCAATGGAACCCCCTATATATTATTGCATATTTGGATTCATCGGTCAATTTTAGTGTGACTTTATGTATCACACATGGAACTTTAAACGAACCGTTTAGGTGCAAATCACCATTTTTGGTATAAGTAGGTATCAGAAAAAAATTGAATATCGCAGCGATTATGAAACTTAGGAGGCCGTGACTCTGCGCTACAACTAAGCATGAAATGCGTCACCTTAGGTCAGACGGCTAAAATTGAATTCTTTTTGTATTAGGAGAAATCAGTAGATTAATTAAGGAAACTTCAATCACAGATAACTTGATTTTTTCAAATGGCAATGCCTATTTTGGTTTAAAAAATCGAATGTAAAATTTGATCACCTTTCTAACGATATAGCATTCTCGATATCAATCTTTTTTGGTTTTCATTTTATTTCAAATTTTCAGTCAAATCGGTGTTTTTCAATTTTCCTGCGTGCAAGCAACCTAGCAGGCCATGAAAAATAAACAGAAGCTCGTTAATATGGAAGAAACCAACTAACTTAGTAGAAAGACGCAAACTAACTGGAGTAGCGAGGCAAGATTATGAAAATTCCTTGCAACATATCAGCCCTAACCGGATACAACAGCCCCAAGATATCTAATGTAAATGAGTAGCTGGGCTATGACAGAAGTATTTGTTTTTCACAGCCTACTAGCTATCGAGGTCTACTAGACCTTGACAACTTTCCAAAACGATTAAAAATTTTGAAACAAAAGGAAAACTACCGGCGATTTTTGCTTACAGTCTAACATGTTTAGAATTTCATATCTAATGGGATAAAGAGATTAGTCACTTCCGTTTAGTTAAGTCAAAAGTGAAATCTCCAACTGGAGCATTCTGAACATCTATCGAAATAATTGCTAGAATTTTTTAATTACGCTGTGTTGTAATTATTGTGTTTATTTCATGTAGTTTTCTGCAAACTAAATTATGTTTTACAATTCAGACTGCAATTCAAGTTTCATTTTCCGCGATTTTGCTAATAAGTAGAACCTACTGAAGAATTTGAAGGGTTCCAGTCAGAGGCATCCTTACTTTTGACTTACGAAAATGGCTACTTTTTTATAGCATTAAATGTGGAAATTTATTCAGAAGACATAGATATTATACTGCCAGCAACAATCACTAGTAATCTTCCTTTGATTAAAAATTTTTTTACTAACATTGGAAATTGACTAATAGCTAGTAGGCTGTGAAAAATGAGCGTTCTTGTTACCGCTATTGTTTCTGGTTAGAGCTAATATGTTGTAAGAAATTTTCATAATCTTGCCCCGTTGCTCTAGTTAGTTTGCATCTTTCTACTAAGTTAGTTGGTTTCTTCCATATTAACGAGCTGTTGTTTATTTTTCATGGCCTGCTAGGTTGCTTACATGCAGGAAAATTGAAAAACACCGATTTGACTGAAAATTTGAAATAAAATGAAAACTAAAAAAGATTGGTATCGAGTATGCTATATCGTTAGAAAGGTAATGAAATATTACATTCGATTTTTTAAACCAAAATAGGCATTGCCATTTGAAAAAATCAAGTTATCTGTGATTGAAGTTTCCTTAATTAATCTACTGATTTCTCCAAGTACAAAAAGAATTCAATTTTAGCCGTCTGACCTAAGGTGACTCATTTCATGCTTAGTTGTACCGCAAAGTCACGGCCTTCTAAGTTTTATAATCGCTGCGATATTCAATTTTTTTCTGATACCTACTTATACCAAAAATGGTGATTTGCGCCTAAACGGTTCGTTTAAAGTTCCATGTGTGATACATAAAGTCACACTAAAATTGACCGATGAATCCAAATATGCAATAATATACAGGGGGTTCCATTTAAAAAAATGTAAGTTTGATATGAAACACCCTGTATAAACGTCAAAATTTAAGTGAACATATTTTTACGTTATAGCCCTTAACGGTCCCTACCATGATCAAGTGACAGATTTTTGAAATATTTTTTAGTAAGCCCACAATCCTCCGCCCACGCACTATTGGCCCACCCTGTATATACTACTGGCAAGTGAAATCCGAATACCGAGAAGAAAGGGATATTTCATTGAAAATTTATACGCAGGCTTGGTAGGACCATCTTTAGTACAAATGTGGTATGCAAATGTGGCGATAGAGCAGTTGGTTGTGTAAATATGTCCCCTAGAAGACGACAACCCCAGTTTACGTAGATGAACCCCTTTGAACGAGATCAGATTGTAGGCCACCGAGAACGTGGTGCTTCTGTCAGAGCAATTGCTGTAACCATGGGACTTAGCGTGGCTACAGTTGTAGCAGCATGGTGCGCATGGATCGCAGAAGGGCGAATGCAGCGAGATAGAGGTTCTGAAGCAGGTAGACACGATCGTCAATCTACGACTACTGGCCGTTCGAGACCGAATGCGATCCACTCGAGCTGTTGCTGACGCTTGATATGCAGCTATAGGGAGGCCTATTCGAATCCGCATGGTGTATCGCAGGTTGAGTGAAATGGGCTTAGAATCATATCGTCCGCATCTAGTGCTTCCACTCATTCATGGCCGTCTCTACTCACTAGGCCGGAGCTTTGAAATATGGCAACGTTGGAAATCAGGCCGTGTTTTCATTTGTTGTTATGTCATGTGTATTCTTCCAGGTGCAGAAAATATGGTTGGAAGGTGATTATTAATTTGTTTCTAATTGTTTACCTGCACAAACGAAACTATAAAGATAACAAGATGCCTGCAAAGCGTGTAGCACCAGGTTGCAGCCCAGTAGAGGACTACCAAACCATGGCCCAACATCACCTTATTCCAGATTAAAAAGAACGTTGCAAGGTGATTTTGAATGGGTTTCTACTTATTTACCTGCACAAATGAAACTATAAAGATAAAAAGATGCCTGCAAAGTGTGTAGTACCAGGTTGCACTAGCAATTGTGCGCCCGATAAGGGACATAAACAGAAGTGGGTGAAAGGTATTCCTCGGAAGGGCTGGTTATATTTATAAGGATAAAGACAATAATTGACAAACATTTCAAAGGATAAGACCTATTTTAAAGCACAATGTGGTACCTATAATGTTTTATGGACCTCCCAAACATCACAGAAAAATACAGTTAATAGAACTCATCTGGGCATGGCCTGGGGCATACCTACGAAAGCATTTGATAGTGAAAGGGAAATCAAGACCAGCAAGAATGGCTTCACAGTGACCTAATAGTGAATTTTTCTAGCTCAAGTGATAATTTACAAAGTAAATTGAGTGTTCATTTAAGTGGAAATGGAAGTGGCGGCAGGAAACAGGTTGCATTTATTTTTATTTTGTAGTGTCTGACTGTGATGAAACAGACATCAGATGTAAGTGGTATTAGTAGTAGTAGTTCTAAAAAGTATTTTTCTTGATTTATTAAATGAGATGAACTCTAATACATATGATATGTAATAATTATTCTGAAACTATAGGGCCACTATTTGACAGCTAAGCCACGTTGCCACATCTAAGGCTCCGGCCTAGTGTAGAGTCGGCCATGACTCATTGCAACCCACCGCCGCCAACGGTCAGATTGGTGCCAACAATGGCATGCTGAGTGGCATCATATGGCCTTCTTCGACGAGTCCTGGTTTTGTCGGGGGGCACATGACGCACGCCAACGCGTAAGACGACGACGAGGGAAACGACGTGATCTCGAGTTTGCTGTTGAGCGCTATGTATACCGTTCTATTGGTTTGATGGTTTGGGGTGACAGCAAGTCACGTTTACTTGTGATTCGTAGCACAATGACTGCGCAATGTTATGTGAATGAGGTGTTAGAACCAATTGCCGTTGCATATGTCGGAGGCCTCGAAGAGGGTTTCTTCCAGCAAGATAATGCACGTCCTCATAATGCAGGGATATCGATGAGGCTTACATATTGCCGATTGATAAAGTACGGGTTTAGATGGGTCAATATATAGGCGCTGTGAGGGCAGCTTGGGAGACTGTACCTATAGAGTTTATCAACAACCAGATTACGAGCATGCCGCGTAGGCTAGAGGAGTGGATTCGTCAACATGGAGGGCCCACCCATTATTGATCTGTGATATTTTTTTATAAACTAGTTATGGCAAATGAGTTCATTTATTATTGTATTTAGTCCTACCGTATTTCATCAACCGCAACCCTTTTTTCTCAGTGTTCGGATTTCACTTGTGTGTATATGTTTTACTTCTAAAAATTTATTTTTATGTGTGTAGCATATCATATGATGCCCTGTATAAGTACAGGCCATTTTTAGGGCATACATCTATTTGAATTTTTTATATGTACTTCAGGATATTAACTAAAGGGAGGTTTGTAACATATACAGGGTGTCGCAAAAGGGAGTGATTTTTTCCAGTAGCATACAACTGAAATGTTTAGGGATACTAAGATATTGAATGATACTGGAATCTTCACTTCTAATTCCGTCTTTGTGCGCGTAGATGAAAGCAGAGGCAAGAAAAGAAAAAACCCACTTTACACCAGAGCGGAGCATAGATGTACGTGACAGCGTGCGTTTGACTTCCCTCGAATGTTGACGTGCTACTCCAAATTTTAACACAGGATATTTATATTAACATCATAGTGGACATGCTAGATGACCTAGACAACCTCCAATGGTCCAAATTGAAGAATAAGTACTTGACTTTTCCGTTTCGTGGCACTAACCTCTAACCATATCTAAAAGACTGATGTGACAGGACAGCACTTGAATAATAACTATTTTCTTACCATTTTTTATTTTGATTCACCGTACATTAGCTTTGCCATCTCAAAAGCAGCTGTTTCTGAAGAGAAAAGTCCCAACTTTGGAAACACTCTGTATATGCTACGACTTAATGGGGGTACTCTCTACTTCAATATTTACAACCCATCTTGTATACCGAACTCTACAGGCAATCGCAAAAGCATCAAAAGCCTAGTGTCTTCCGTATTATTCACCCTTCTCGATCAATCAAGGGAATTCTTACAGGTATGTTTTACTTAACAACAAAGGGACAAAGAACAGCTTGTCATAATAACGACAAAGGAGTTTACTTTGAAAACATTACTTCCTTTCTTAAAGCTTGGAACGTTAATCCAACTCGTCTGACTCTAAAAATTCTTCTCGCCCAATACAGGGTCCAGCAGCATAACTTTCTCTTTAAAAATTCGCACCATTCAGACAGTTGATGTCTTGGTTGATGTTCAAGAGGCGGGAGCATAAAGTTTTGTTCCAACTCAATTGAGTCGGCATCATGAGTAGGAATAGTGAGGAGCGTCAAGATGTTAACACCAAATGCTGAAAAAGGAACCGACTGCCAGCGGGATTTGAACCTGCGACCTCGAGAAGCCTAGTGAGATGCCAGGTGACCCATGGCGGTCATGCTAACCCAGCCTGCAAAGCGTCAACCAAATGCGTCAGATCATTCCGACAACTGACAGTTCCACGGCTGCCATCTTCTGGTGTATCTGTGTCATCGACCAAGAGAAATGGTGATACAGTGAGGAGCGTGCTTTTGGGGTAACTTTAATTTAGAATTTCAAGGCGGTTAGAGGTGGAGGGTTGTAAAACAGAAAAGTTTATTGTATTCCTAATAAGCTGCCCATTGTTCTGTGGAAGAAATACCTAGCGACATATGACACTTTCTTAGGCCCATCTGAACATTGGCTTGTCTGTTACAGAAACCAAGGGACAAACAAGTATTGCTCTATTGCGTTCTGTGTATATTGGGTAAAGCGTAAATTACTGAATTGATTTTAATGAAATTTTGACGCACAATTTAGTACCACGGCGAGAAAGGAAAACGGGTCTGTTTGAAAAATCGTGTCAGTAGCGGCGCAGCAAGAATCAAAAAGCGAAAAATATAAAAACAGCTCAAACTTCGTATTTAGACGGTCTGGAGGCTCCTGTTCATTTTGCATCGTCCAGTTGAAGCATGCAGAATAAAAATTGCGGCATCCTAGTTCCTAAGGAAGGTGACGCAAGAAATTATTTACGGTAGTTTTTGACTTGGATGTTTTTTTGTGGCCGAGTGGGCGATGATTTTGTTGCAAGGGAATTTCAGACTATAGCTTCATGCAATAAGAAAATAATAAAATTAGATCATCATTATGTGTGAGAAGTACTGAGTCAATCAACTTGACTCCATTTTTTTCTCAGTAATGAAGCCCATTTTAATTTGTGTGGATCAGTCAATAAACAAAACATGCAGTACTGGGCTGATGCAAATCCTCAAAGGTCTTTGCAATCATCTAGAATCACAATATGATATGCAATTTCCTCAACTACAGTAAATTATTGGTCCCTGGTTCTTTGAGGAAAATGAGGTCTCAGGTACAGTCAATTCGCTCCGGTATGTAAACAAGTTGTAGGATGTTTTTTCGAAAACGGTGCAAACTCATACACTTCAAGAGCACTGATGGCTGTTTTGAGGGCATACTTCTCAGAGCACCTTATCTCAGTCAGAGGTGATTTGGGGTGATCGATTCACTGTTTGATTTGTCCGCTTCTAATATTTTTCTGTGGGAGTTAATTTCTTGTTTATGTGTCCAAGGACTCTGCAGGATTTTTAGACTAATATCCAGGTAGAAACTGCCAACACACAACGCCTACTAGTCATGACAATGACATGCTGGTAAAAAGATTGGGTACCTATTCAATGCCAAGAAGTACTTCTCACCATCCAACCCCCTCATGCTATATAAAGCCCAGATAAGACCTTGGGTGGAGTATTGCTGTCACATCTGGGGAGCTGCTGCCCCTTTAGCTACTTACTCACTAGCGTGCGATTAGTGTTCCGCGTTAATAAACTCCCTCTAACATAACCTTTTCACAGCAGCCGCGGTACTCTGGTACTCAAGCTCTGCCTACACTCAGTTATAAAAAAAAACAGGAATTATTCAGCTACGAGGTGCAACCAAATTATCGCCCGCCTGCCTTCACAGAACATCCAACACAACAACTCTGGTGAATAGTTTCTTCCATCTCTCTCCGTAGTGTTAGCTTTATTACCGTTTATCCAGGTATTCGGTCATTTAGTCGTCTATTCCTGACGTCTAACGTATTTGGGCGAGCTATTCTTTTGTGTACTGCCCGCTATCGGGTGACGGTTGCGCGTTGCGCCAGCAGAGAGATTGTTTGGATACGTCTTACAGGACGTACCGTTTGAGGAGTTGTGGGCTGTTTATGTTTACGCGTGAAGGGTGAAGGTATTCTTGCGTGTGCAATTATTGTATACTGTTGGCTGTAACACAGAATAGGAAATAAGTACACACTGATTTATTGGTTAGAATCGTATACTGTTGAAATATACACTGTAAAAGTAATGTTGAAATAAAGGTGCGATTTTGCTAATAAGTAGAACCTACTGAAGAATTTGAAGGGTTCCAGTCAGAGGCATCCTTACTTTTGACTTACGAAAATGGCTACTTTTTTATAGCATTAAATGTGGAAATTTATTCAGAAGACATAGATATTATACTGCCAGCAACAATCACTAGTAATCTTCCTTTGATTAAAAATTTTTTTACTAACATTGGAAATTGACTAATAGCTAGTAGGCTGTGAAAAATGAGCGTTCTTGTTACCGCTATTGTTTCTGGTTAGAGCTAATATGTTGTAAGAAATTTTCATAATCTTGCCCCGTTGCTCTAGTTAGTTTGCATCTTTCTACTAAGTTAGTTGGTTTCTTCCATATTAACGAGCTGTTGTTTATTTTTCATGGCCTGCTAGGTTGCTTACATGCAGGAAAATTGAAAAACACCGATTTGACTGAAAATTTGAAATAAAATGAAAACTAAAAAAGATTGGTATCGAGTATGCTATATCGTTAGAAAGGTAATGAAATATTACATTCGATTTTTTAAACCAAAATAGGCATTGCCATTTGAAAAAATCAAGTTATCTGTGATTGAAGTTTCCTTAATTAATCTACTGATTTCTCCAAGTACAAAAAGAATTCAATTTTAGCCGTCTGACCTAAGGTGACTCATTTCATGCTTAGTTGTACCGCAAAGTCACGGCCTTCTAAGTTTTATAATCGCTGCGATATTCAATTTTTTTCTGATACCTACTTATACCAAAAATGGTGATTTGCGCCTAAACGGTTCGTTTAAAGTTCCATGTGTGATACATAAAGTCACACTAAAATTGACCGATGAATCCAAATATGCAATAATATACAGGGGGTTCCATTTAAAAAAATGTAAGTTTGATATGAAACACCCTGTATAAACGTCAAAATTTAAGTGAACATATTTTTACGTTATAGCCCTTAACGGTCCCTACCATGATCAAGTGACAGATTTTTGAAATATTTTTTAGTAAGCCCACAATCCTCCGCCCACGCACTATTGGCCCACCCTGTATATACTACTGGCAAGTGAAATCCGAATACCGAGAAGAAAGGGATATTTCATTGAAAATTTATACGCAGGCTTGGTAGGACCATCTTTAGTACAAATGTGGTATGCAAATGTGGCGATAGAGCAGTTGGTTGTGTAAATATGTCCCCTAGAAGACGACAACCCCAGTTTACGTAGATGAACCCCTTTGAACGAGATCAGATTGTAGGCCACCGAGAACGTGGTGCTTCTGTCAGAGCAATTGCTGTAACCATGGGACTTAGCGTGGCTACAGTTGTAGCAGCATGGTGCGCATGGATCGCAGAAGGGCGAATGCAGCGAGATAGAGGTTCTGAAGCAGGTAGACACGATCGTCAATCTACGACTACTGGCCGTTCGAGACCGAATGCGATCCACTCGAGCTGTTGCTGACGCTTGATATGCAGCTATAGGGAGGCCTATTCGAATCCGCATGGTGTATCGCAGGTTGAGTGAAATGGGCTTAGAATCATATCGTCCGCATCTAGTGCTTCCACTCATTCATGGCCGTCTCTACTCACTAGGCCGGAGCTTTGAAATATGGCAACGTTGGAAATCAGGCCGTGTTTTCATTTGTTGTTATGTCATGTGTATTCTTCCAGGTGCAGAAAATATGGTTGGAAGGTGATTATTAATTTGTTTCTAATTGTTTACCTGCACAAACGAAACTATAAAGATAACAAGATGCCTGCAAAGCGTGTAGCACCAGGTTGCAGCCCAGTAGAGGACTACCAAACCATGGCCCAACATCACCTTATTCCAGATTAAAAAGAACGTTGCAAGGTGATTTTGAATGGGTTTCTACTTATTTACCTGCACAAATGAAACTATAAAGATAAAAAGATGCCTGCAAAGTGTGTAGTACCAGGTTGCACTAGCAATTGTGCGCCCGATAAGGGACATAAACAGAAGTGGGTGAAAGGTATTCCTCGGAAGGGCTGGTTATATTTATAAGGATAAAGACAATAATTGACAAACATTTCAAAGGATAAGACCTATTTTAAAGCACAATGTGGTACCTATAATGTTTTATGGACCTCCCAAACATCACAGAAAAATACAGTTAATAGAACTCATCTGGGCATGGCCTGGGGCATACCTACGAAAGCATTTGATAGTGAAAGGGAAATCAAGACCAGCAAGAATGGCTTCACAGTGACCTAATAGTGAATTTTTCTAGCTCAAGTGATAATTTACAAAGTAAATTGAGTGTTCATTTAAGTGGAAATGGAAGTGGCGGCAGGAAACAGGTTGCATTTATTTTTATTTTGTAGTGTCTGACTGTGATGAAACAGACATCAGATGTAAGTGGTATTAGTAGTAGTAGTTCTAAAAAGTATTTTTCTTGATTTATTAAATGAGATGAACTCTAATACATATGATATGTAATAATTATTCTGAAACTATAGGGCCACTATTTGACAGCTAAGCCACGTTGCCACATCTAAGGCTCCGGCCTAGTGTAGAGTCGGCCATGACTCATTGCAACCCACCGCCGCCAACGGTCAGATTGGTGCCAACAATGGCATGCTGAGTGGCATCATATGGCCTTCTTCGACGAGTCCTGGTTTTGTCGGGGGGCACATGACGCACGCCAACGCGTAAGACGACGACGAGGGAAACGACGTGATCTCGAGTTTGCTGTTGAGCGCTATGTATACCGTTCTATTGGTTTGATGGTTTGGGGTGACAGCAAGTCACGTTTACTTGTGATTCGTAGCACAATGACTGCGCAATGTTATGTGAATGAGGTGTTAGAACCAATTGCCGTTGCATATGTCGGAGGCCTCGAAGAGGGTTTCTTCCAGCAAGATAATGCACGTCCTCATAATGCAAGGATATCGATGAGGCTTACATATTGCCGATTGATAAAGTACGGGTTTAGATGGGTCAATATATAGGCGCTGTGAGGGCAGCTTGGGAGACTGTACCTATAGAGTTTATCAACAACCAGATTACGAGCATGCCGCGTAGGCTAGAGGAGTGGATTCGTCAACATGGAGGGCCCACCCATTATTGATCTGTGATATTTTTTTATAAACTAATTATGGCAAATGAGTTCATTTATTATTGTATTTAGTCCTACCGTATTTCATCAACCGCAACCCTTTTTTCTCAGTGTTCGGATTTCACTTGTGTGTATATGTTTTACTTCTAAAAATTTATTTTTATGTGTGTAGCATATCATATGATGCCCTGTATAAGTACAGGCCATTTTTAGGGCATACATCTATTTGAATTTTTTATATGTACTTCAGGATATTAACTAAAGGGAGGTTTGTAACATATACAGGGTGTCGCAAAAGGGAGTGATTTTTTCCAGTAGCATACAACTGAAATGTTTAGGGATACTAAGATATTGAATGATACTGGAATCTTCACTTCTAATTCCGTCTTTGTGCGCGTAGATGAAAGCAGAGGCAAGAAAAGAAAAAACCCACTTTACACCAGAGCGGAGCATAGATGTACGTGACAGCGTGCGTTTGACTTCCCTCGAATGTTGACGTGCTACTCCAAATTTTAACACAGGATATTTATATTAACATCATAGTGGACATGCTAGATGACCTAGACAACCTCCAATGGTCCAAATTGAAGAATAAGTACTTGACTTTTCCGTTTCGTGGCACTAACCTCTAACCAGATCTAAAAGACTGATGTGACAGGACAGCACTTGAATAATAACTATTTTCTTACCATTTTTTATTTTGATTCACCGTACATTAGCTTTGCCATCTCAAAAGCAGCTGTTTCTGAAGAGAAAAGTCCCAACTTTGGAAACACTCTGTATATGCTACGACTTAATGGGGGTACTCTCTACTTCAATATTTACAACCCATCTTGTATACCGAACTCTACAGGCAATCGCAAAAGCATCAAAAGCCTAGTGTCTTCCGTATTATTCACCCTTCTCGATCAATCAAGGGAATTCTTACAGGTATGTTTTACTTAACAACAAAGGGACAAAGAACAGCTTGTCATAATAACGACAAAGGAGTTTACTTTGAAAACATTACTTCCTTTCTTAAAGCTTGGAACGTTAATCCAACTCGTCTGACTCTAAAAATTCTTCTCGCCCAATACAGGGTCCAGCAGCATAACTTTCTCTTTAAAAATTCGCACCATTCAGACAGTTGATGTCTTGGTTGATGTTCAAGAGGCGGGAGCATAAAGTTTTGTTCCAACTCAATTGAGTCGGCATCATGAGTAGGAATAGTGAGGAGCGTCAAGATGTTAACACCAAATGCTGAAAAAGGAACCGACTGCCAGCGGGATTTGAACCTGCGACCTCGAGAAGCCTAGTGAGATGCCAGGTGACCCATGGCGGTCATGCTAACCCAGCCTGCAAAGCGTCAACCAAATGCGTCAGATCATTCCGACAACTGACAGTTCCACGGCTGCCATCTTCTGGTGTATCTGTGTCATCGACCAAGAGAAATGGTGATACAGTGAGGAGCGTGCTTTTGGGGTAACTTTAATTTAGAATTTCAAGGCGGTTAGAGGTGGAGGGTTGTAAAACAGAAAAGTTTATTGTATTCCTAATAAGCTGTCCATTGTTCTGTGGAAGAAATACCTAGCGACATATGACACTTTCTTAGGCCCATCTGAACATTGGCTTGTCTGTTACAGAAACCAAGGGACAAACAAGTATTGCTCTATTGCGTTCTGTGTATATTGGGTAAAGCGTAAATTACTGAATTGATTTTAATGAAATTTTGACGCACAATTTAGTACCACGGCGAGAAAGGAAAACGGGTCTGTTTGAAAAATCGTGTCAGTAGCGGCGCAGCAAGAATCAAAAAGCGAAAAATATAAAAACAGCTCAAACTTCGTATTTACACGGTCTGGAGGCTCCTGTTCGTTTTGCATCGTCCAGTTGAAGCATGCAGAATAAAAATTGCGGCATCCTAGTTCCTAAGGACGGTGACGCGAGAAATTATTTACGGTAGTTTTTGACTTGGATGTTTTTTTGTGGCCGAGTGGGCGATGATTTTGTTGCAAGGGAATTTCAGACTATAGCTTCATGCAATAAGAAAATAATAAAATTAGATCATCCTTATGTGTGAGAAGTACTGAGTCAATCAACTTGACTCCATTTTTTTCTCAGTAATGAAGCCCATTTTGATTTGTGTGAATCAGTCAATAAACAAAACATGCAGTACTGGGCTGATGCAAATCCTCAAAGGTCTTTGCAATCATCTAGAATCACAATATGATATGCAATTTCCTCAACTACAGTAAATTATTGGTCCCTGGTTCTTTGAAGAAAATGAGGTCTCAGGTACAGTCAATTCGCTCCGGTATGTAAACAAGTTGTAGGATGTTTTTTCGAAAACGGTGCAAACTCATACACTTCAAGAGCATTGATGGCTGTTTTGAGGGCATACTTCTCAGAGCGCCTTATCTCAATCAAAGGTGATTTGGGGTGATCGATTTACTCTTCGATTTGTCCGCTTCTGATATTTTTCTGTGGGAGTTAATTTCTTGTTTATGTGTCCAAGGACTCTACAGGATTTTTAGACTAATATCCAGGTAGAAACTGCCAACACAACGCCTACTGGTCATGACAATGACATG
Source organism: Callosobruchus maculatus (assembly GCA_951848785.1). NCBI lineage: Eukaryota > Metazoa > Arthropoda > Insecta > Coleoptera > Chrysomelidae > Callosobruchus > Callosobruchus maculatus. Next base: position 7,130,911 of record CATOUR010000033.1, read on the forward strand.
CTGGTACAAAGATTGGGTACCTATTCAGTGCCAAGAAGTACTTCTCACCATCCAACCTCCTCATGCTATATAAAGCCCAGATAAGACCTTGGGTGGAGTATTGCTGTCACATCTGGGGAGCTGCTGCCCCTTTAGCTACTTTCTCACTAGCGTGCGATTAGTGTTCCGCGTTAATAAACTCCCTCTAACATAACCTTTTTTACATCAGCCGCGGTACTGTGGTACTTAGGCTCTGCCTACGGTCAGTTATAAAAAACAGAACAGGACTTATTCAGCTACGAAGTGCAACCAAATTGTCGCTCGTCTGCCTTCAAAAAACATCCAATACAACAACTCTGGTGAATAGTTTCTTGCATCTCTCTCCGAAGTAACTAGAACGACATAGTTTTAATTCTGCGAGCTTCAACTGGATAAAACGAAAACATCGGGAACCCCCAAATCGTCTAAAAACGAAGTTTGAGCTATCTATTTTAGTTTTTTTTATTATTGCTGCGCCACCACTGATACGGTTTCTAAAAGTCATACGAACTTCATAAAAGAAAGAAAAACACAATATTTTGGCCACATCGTGAGAGACGAAAAATACGAACTGCTCCGTCATATTATCGAAGGCAAAATCAGTAGTAAGAGGGGACCACGAAGAAGACGCACCTCCTGACTCAAAAACCTGCGACAGTGGTCAAACATCACCTCCACAGAATTATTTGGAACCGCCACATATAAGATTATATGATAGGATTAAAGAAGATACGCATTTTTCATCCTCCCTACGGTAGTAATACTGTGTCGAAATTTCATTAAAATCAACTCCAGGTTACACAATACCGAACGATGTAGAAAGCAATGCTCATATGACTGTAACATACATCAGCCCTTGGTTTCTGTAGTAGGCAAGGCACAATATTCGGATGGACCTAAGAAATAGTATTATCCCGCTAGGACTCGACTCTATTTCACAGGTAAGTGGACAGCCTATTGTAAATACAAAAAATTTTTGAGTTTTACAACCACCCACTCCCCAACCATCCCAATTTCACCTCCACCCAAAAAGGTAAAAACGAAGTTTGAGGGATATTTAATTTTTTTCGGTTTTTGCTAATTACTCCGCCACCTATGCACCAAAGTTTTCGAAGTTATAGCAGCATTACCTACTAGGACCCCATAGCATACCGGCACCCAAAATTAATTACAGTCCATACCGAGATTACGAGGCTAGAAAAACGCGCACAGACAGACAGACAGACCGACGGAAATGAGTGTCGTGGATTTGCGCTATGTAGACATCATAAAATACCCAAAAAGCGTATTAACACAAAATCGAAAATTCTCGCGATGACAATAATCCACTCACCTATCGGTGTAGGCAGTAAAATCAAGTTGAATAAGTAATTTCTTCTTAGTACTTCTACTTTTAATATTCTTGAGTATAATGTTATATTTTTTCAGAGCTGGAAGCCCTACTGGTAAAAAATGAGGTAAGTTGTAAGTAGCTTTTCCAGTTCCATGGACTACGCTTGAATCTCATTTCCATGTAACCAAATTTACATAGTTGTAAAATATATGTTCAGAGTTTTTTATTTACCTACGGCTTTGGTGCGATGCTCTGCTACTTTCTTCTTACCTGAAAAAAAAAGAAACGGCTGTTTAGAATTTTTGTTCGCTTGGAATTTCCCAACAAATATATAAAGCGTTCTATACCTGGGGCTATTGATTTTCATTAAAATGACATACAGTTGATTGTAACTTTGAAGAAATCCAATACGTTTTTTCGTTAACTACAAAACTCTTTATTTAACTGTTTTAAGATTTCATTTGAAAGTCTTTCGCCACAGATTTATCGAAAACCACTGACTCAAAGAAAAAAAACGCGGAGACAAATGTCAAAAGATTTTTCAAGGAGGGCAACCTTTTAACTAAAACCCACTTCACCCTCTTGTACCATCTGCCTCCCAGGGTCATCCACTTAAATTGTAAATATGGTGTCGAATAATATCTCGTTTCCAAGGTATGTCGAAGTCCATTATTTTGTAGTTCTATTTTCTCAAATCGGCCAGTTCGTTTTCGAGAAAATTAGAAAAATCTTTATGTTCAAATAGAAGACAGAAACACGCGAAAATATAACTTTTTATTGCAATAAGTGTTCAGAATGTTGCGCGTACGTGCTCAAACAATGACACAGGTGATGCTTAAATTCCTGACGGACAGCTGCAAAAACATGTTGTGGGATATCATGGTTGCTTTCGATGATTCGTTGACGAAGGCCATTTAAACTTTCAGTTTGGGCACTAAATACAATAGATTTTAAATGGCCCCATAGGAAAAAGTCTAATAGCGTCAAATCAGGAGATCCAGCAGACCTTCCTATAGCCCTCTCCGCCATATTCATTTATCTGGAAAAGGTTAGTCTAGCCATTGCCGAACCTGGAGAACAACATGAGAAGGAACTACGCTTCAGCCTCATCAAGTGTAGGGTTTCCATCCTCTACGATTTGGTTTTCAATGGTTTCAGTTAAGCTTAGCTCAGATGACGCGCGTACAACGCGCGTCGACGTGGCGCACGTATGTTGCATCTGTGTTCAGATGACGCGCGTAGGACTTCATACAACTTTTATACGAGTGAGACTAGGCAATTGAGTGTCAGTTTATTTGTTGTTATTAACAATAATGGATGTAGGAGAAGCTGTTTGTGTTTGGTTAGCATATAGAAGAAGGAAACGACGTAGGAGGGAAAGGACACACTGGGCTCACCCAATTTTAAGGAACAGACTTTCTACAAGTTTATACTTTACACTGTATCCCAGCCTGCGAAATCATGAACCTAATTTTTATCATCGGATTTGCAAAACATTAGGACCAGTTCCTCCCAGGCGCTCTTTTTTGCCGTCTTATTTGAATATAATTTGGAATGCATGTCCCAAATCGTAGGCGTCTTCTCAATTTCATCAATGAAAACATCTGTGTTGAATTCTTCTGTTTCCATTTCAGTAGCATACGTGAGAAATAAGTTTTTGCAGAGAGACACCAGGTATGTCGACTGAACGCTAGAAAAGACACATGTCAACTGAACAGGCAATGGGAGCGTCTAGTATTTCAATACGCGCGTCGCCACTCACCGACGCGCGTATTGAGATTCTCTGCGTCTAGAGGCGTGGTACGCGCGTACAATTCGTCATGCGCGCGTCCATGTGAACAGCTTGAATTAATTATGTGTATTTTCAAAACGAGCGCCACGTCAACGCACGTCGTACGCGCGTCATCTGAACTAAGCCTTAGAAAGATAAACCTTTCTAAGCATGTTGCCAGGTTATAAGTATGCTTATAGCCAGCATTTTGTATGAAAATCGCAAGAAATCGCAAATATTTGGCATGCATGAATGGAAATCGCTAGAAATTGCGACTTTGCGGTTGTGAATGTGAAAATTGCCAAAACCGAAACGCCCAGACATATCCTGCGGGTGAGTGTGACCTATGACTTACGGAGCTGCAAAACTATGCCAAACTCAAATTATCCTACGATTAGCCTGTGGCCAATGTTATATTTATTGTAAAAACTAAGGGCTGTTTTGATCCTCTCGGACTCCCAGGCCACTTGAAACGCCTTGATTACATCAAAACTGGTGTGGGACTGTTTCAACACTTCACGCAACACTGTACATTTCAGTTGGGTACCAGGTCACAAAAGTATTGGTGACAATGAGTGTACAGTTAAATACGTAAACATTACTACGTATTTGTTTTTATCTTCAGTATGTCTAATCTCATTGAAATTAAAACAACTTCCCAGTGTAATCAATTTATTTTGACACTTCTAAGGGTCATTTACTATAATCACGAATCAACCCCAGCTTTTCAAATAATGTTTATTTTGAGGCATTGGGTGTTTTTGAATCACCAGAAATAATGAATTTCGTGGCTATCGTTATTCTGAGCATAAGCAGTAACAGGAAATATGTAAATAATGTCCAATAACAGAAACGAAGGTTGCCCAATTTTACTTGCCTTCTCTCTCTCCTTCACTATATGGTCAAAAACAACTGGCAACGTTGCCGCTAGCCCTTATTCTTTGAGGGGAAAGCCAATGAAATGGAAGTAAGAAATAGCCAAAAGTGGCCAATCGACCAGCTACCAGTTTTAAAATTGCGACTTTGGCGAAAAAATCTCCGCATCTTGCAACTCTGCGAAACGCGTATTCTAAAGAATGGGAGTGGGTTAGTGGTGGGTAGGGGAAATTGTGTTCTCTCTTCAACCTGTTAAAGGCTATCGGCTATCTGCACCTGATGCGTTTATGTTAGTATCCTAGTTCCCAGCTTACCAACACTGTATAGAAATATAATTTATTAATGTTAATACAATCCAGTTTACACACATCAAAAAGACTTGAAAGCCTTTCTTTATATCTCGTATAACGTTTCGCTGGTAAAGCGTTTTTAATCTGTATTTTTCTGTCGTCTCCAGGTAGTGAGAGAACTCACAGGGTTCTTAGTAACAAAGTCTTCAAGCTTCTTGGTATGTATATCAATAATTCATCGAACATAACCTAATTCCATCCGCATGCTTGGCTCTTCCATTCGATTGGATGCTAGATTGAAGTGAGCGGGTATACCGCTAAATTTTAGCACCACTTAAATTTCTATAAACCTTTTGTTATGATATGGTCCTTACATTCTAAACGGCATTTTCCGTTCACTCGAATGGATATAAAATATTTATGAGCGTGATAGAGCAGAAGGAGAGGGAGTGCCATGTATATTACACTTTTACTGTATACAGTCTGTAGCCAGGTATAGTCTACTATAATATGCCGATCTGAAAGTCAAATTTTTTGAATTACGAGAGGTATTGTGTCAGTGAAATCTTTTATTAAATTCGAATACTGAGGAGCAGCAAACGCCTCTACGTAGACCACCTACGATCAAAGGGCACGTTTAGGCTATACAACAAGTTTTTTCTTCTTTATGGTCAGCCTCCCGCAAAGGGTGAAAGCTTATGGTGCTGCAGAAGCGCTGCGAGAGTATAGGTGTCGGTGCACGTTAGATTTGAAACGCTCGAGGTTGTAGCCGTCGGGAAACAAATTCACCAGCAGCTCATTCCTCAGCGTTGAAATTCTCCAAAAGAAGAAATGCTGAAGGAGACTGGTTCGGGGAATAAGGACCTCGACCTGGTAAGGATGAGCTCGTAGATCCTCTCTAGTGTTCCTCGTTCAGACGGACTTGAGTGTTGTTTCCCGGAGAGCTTATTCAAACATCTTCCGTGATAGAATGTGTAAAACAGGAACAGTCTAATCACTCTCTTCTGGATAGTAGTGCCCAGAAGTTTTAGCGAGTGCATCTTCACGCATGGGAGCAATACTCCAACGATGGTCGGATCTGTGCCTTGCAGAGCAGCGGTAGCTGTTCTGGTGTATACAGCTCCTACAGCGGAACAAAACTTCAAACTTCTGGGATGCCGTTTTAGCAATACTGACGACATGGTCGTGACAGGTCATGTTGATGTTGATCCCCAAAAGCTTGACGCGAGGTGACTCGACTATTAGGTGACCTCCATTTACACAGTTGGTAAGCCAGCGTGAGACTGTACTTTAAACTGTACTTTGTTTACTAATCCCCACTCGACAATTGTGTTGATATCTACGTTGATTTGTGAGGCATGCTGTTTCCATGCACGATATTAATGTGCTGTCATTTGCGAAGCTGTACATTGGGTTGGATGTTATTTCCAGCAGCTCATTGATGTACAGGAGAAACAGTGTAGGGGAAACGGCAGATCCTTGAGGAACATCGGCGTTTATCCAAAATACGCCTGATGAACATTCCTCAACTACAAAAAACAGAGATCAGTCGTTCAAGAAGCTATTCAGCCGTTGGCGCAGGTCAGGTGGTAGCCCACAAGCAACAATCTTGACCACAGGTCCCTCATGCCACACTATATCGAAGGCTTTCGATATGTCAAGTAGAACAACACGGGATTCGCCATGATTTTCAATTGCTCTGCTACACAAGTGAGTGACGTAGGCCAGGAGGTTAACCGTAGACCTGTGCTTACGAAAGCCATAGATGCAATTTTCATAAGTCATTGCCAACTATACCGATTTCCGACATTCTGACATTAGTACAGCATTTTATGATGATTTATGGTGTCTTTCACTTGTCAGTTGTCAACGCTGTTGGACAGTCAGATTCTAAAGCTAATCATCTTTCGATTCACTTTGGAATGAGCATATGGGTACTTCGGCGATTTGCAAGTTTTATTCGTTAAAGGCGTGCATTTATACCCAATTTTGTGCAATGAAGTTGCTAGTTGCTATACAGTGTGTGAGGGTGTTCCAAAATATAGTCAACTACTGTGGTGTATGGTTTATTTACGTATAATGTGTGTAGGATTTTCAGGTTCAAGTTTACACTTTATGCTAGACTGATGTGTCTAACCACTTCATCTTTGTGGCCATCGCTTTTCCATCGCTTTAAATATATTTATAGTTGTTTCAAATCCATGTCATTGAAAGAATTCAATCCTTACATTCGAAGTAATCACAGGTACGCCAATAAAATCAAAATAATTTTATATTCGTTCTAACGATATGTATAATCCTTCTAATACCAATATTGACATAATGCAAAATATCCTTTTGTTTTCGAAATTTACCCTATGTTTTATTCAAGCAAAGCATACAATCTACTCGATGTACAAAAATTATTACTGCAACAGCAGTTTGTGATAATTCATCTGATAAAAATTAATTTTGTTTCAAAGGGTAACTATTACGCGAACAATAACCCATGCTTCCAAAACATTGTCTATGCTGTTAAAGAAATTGGTAAGTAGTATTTGTAACAACAACATCGTATATCGAATTCAATAGCCCTGGTTGTTCGCTGAATTATAATCAGTATTCGGCGGGACTGATGTACCGATCCAATGAACGTAAAAATAAAGAACAGGGGAATTATCTTAGTGTTATTATCGGCGCAAACCCGCCAACATAGACGAGGTTGTTTCGTTGTGTTTCGTTGTGTTGTTTTGGTGTTAGCCGTGTTGTGTCATCTCGTGTTTTTGCTTTTTGCATCAGCAATTGTGTGATTTAAATATGTGAAGTTATATATGGAGAACCTACTAAGAAATTGGGGCTTAGAAGAGCCCACATTTGAATGTAGGTATTTAAATTAGTCAGACAGTTATATTACAGGTAAAAATGCAACAACTGGTGCAGCCTTATGTCTAATTATTATATCATGCTCCTTATAACTTCATACAAAGTCACACCATTAAACATCCAAACGAATCGATCAGCTGTCCTCGCAATAAAATCTGTTGATCCAAGGAAAAGAAATTAGTTTAGAATCAATTACCAAACACAACGACAGGCTGCGATTGAATCATTCATTGGAATCCAATGACATCTTGTAGTTGAATTGACAATACGATATAATTCGTTACCAACTAGGTATGCGCTTCCGATTAGAGAAAACATCGCTGTATTTGAGGAATGCTGAGTGTAACGTCCCATTAAATCCAAGCGTAAGTCTTTGACAAAACGACAAATTTTTCTGTGTGTGCCATTAGTAAGTGCCATTATTTTTGGAACGACGTCCATGCCATAAAAATGATTCACATATGAGATTATTTAGATAAAGTGTTCCTAGAATATTCAAAAACATTCTATAACGATTGCTTATGTAATATCTGTACGGAATATTCGTTGCAATATTCTAGGAGTATAGCGTGTTTTCACCATTTTGAACGTTTAAAGAATATTCTATAAATATTCTAATTATTATATAACACAGAAGCGGATATTACTCAGGAACCCTTAATACGCCTAAAAACTAAGTTTGGAGTAATTCTAAGATCTTTTGTTTTTCGCTGATTTCTCTGTCACCAATGCATCATTTCCAAAAGTATGGTAGCATTTCCTACTATAACCCCAAATTGCACCTCAAATTAAATCAAAATCCATGAAGCGGTTGTTGAGATAGACAGAGCGACATAGACTTCCATAAAAAAATGCAATGCATTCACTCTAAAAGTTTCGTGATTATCTGCGGTGTAGAAAGGAACAGCATATGTACATAGTTTTACCTTTGACATATGTTTAACAAAATGTCAACAACATTTATACCTCTTCCCTGTCCTGTGCTATTAAAAATATTTTCCGTGAATTACACGCTTTTAAAAAGGTTCTTTCATTATTTTTAAATTGTTCCCTCTGGCTGTTCTTTACATCGTCCACAGTTTTCAACTAAATAGCAAATTAAAATTTTCCAGCGTAGTTATTATTAATTTCAGTGGGGAAAAGTTATACAAGGATAAGTAAATATGTATTTAAAGGTAATTTTCATATGCAGTCAACACTACACGCAACATGCCACGAGTATATATGCTTACACTGATAAAAACGCAAATATTGTGAAAAGTTGAACTTTTCTGAGTTCTGTTTAGATGCATATCGTCAAGCTGGTAAGAGATATAGACTATGGAGGCTAGGACTCAAAATTTATGGAAATTTTAGATGTTCAAGAGCCTCTAATTGATTGAATTGATATTAACGGCAGAGTTTAGCTGATTTCAGTATAAGTGAAGGTAAATCAAGTAATATTTCGTATAATTCTTGTAAAGTTAGCAAATAAACTGCTGCTATTTTGACACAAGCTCATTTTTTCAAACATCGAGCCTGGAAGTCCATTCTACAGCTGATGGTTTGGCTTGGAGAAAGTCCTTGTTGTTACCTCGATATGCACTAAGCCCACATTGCACTATATGCCTGACAGTTTCACGTTCCGCTTCATAGTCGCATCGTGAGGATTCGTGCATTTCCATTTAAACAATGAATCAGCGCACACTCCGTGTGACGTGCGAAGTCTGTTTAGGATTGACCATACCTTTCGGTAGAGCTCAATACCAGGGTGTTCTTGACTAACAGTTAGACTACTGTTCACTTCTTCTGGTGTTTGGGTCGCCCAAATTTCTGTCCATCTACTGCAGGATTGAAACCATCAGACTCAAGTTGGAATCATGGCTACCTTAATCTATCATTCCAGGTAGGCGTTTTTCCATCTTGCTCTCAAAACAGCAGCTGTGGTACCTATATATAAAAAAGGGCAAAAATCTCTCATATCCAACTATCGTGCCATTGCTGTTCTATCTGCATTTTCAAAGATATTCGAGAAAGCCTTTTATGATAGACTCAGCAATTCCTGCAAGAACTACAGACCAATATCGGTCTCGCAATTCGGCTTTGTGAAGGGACGTTCTACTCAAGACGCAATAATTTCGCTACAGAACAAGGTACTGACGAATCTTGAAAGTAAACTAAAGACTATAGGACTATTTTTTGACCTCACCCGCGCCTTTGACGTAGTAGATCACACTAGTCTCTTACATAAGGTTCATGCTTATGGTGTCAGAGGAAGCGCTCTAAATTGGGTGGAGTCGTATCTATCTAACACAGATAGTGAGACTTCATACTGATAATGGATTACAGAAGTCGTCACCCAGAGATGTATCAACCGGTGTTCCGCAAGGCAGTATTTTGGGCCCGGTATTGTTTGTATTTTTTATTTAGACGACTTAAATGTAGCACGCCCTCACTTTAAGTCTTTATAGGTATGCTGATGATTCAAATTTTGTATTAGACTCAGGGGATATCAGTATCATATCTCTAATGAAGCTTGTGAGAATATGGTTTCATATTGCATTAATAATAAACTACTTAAGTCGTGGCAAGACTGAAATGTTACTTTTTAGCACAAAGCCTAATGATCAAAGTATACTGATTAAAATTAATAAGCACACAATACAGCAATGCTCCGAAGTGAAATTTTTGGGCGTTATTATGGATGAGCGGCTGCCATGGAACAATCATGTGCATTATCTGTTGGAAAAGATATCACGTCACTGTTTCAATCTGTGGCAATTGAGAAGCCTCGTTAAAATGGAAATACTAAGGATGTATTATTTCGCTTATGTGAATTCTGTGCTCAGTTACTGCATTGTATCCTGGGGCAACTGCGCGCGACTAAAAGAACTCTTTGTTCTTCAAAAAAAGGTGATTAGGACTATGACATTCAAACCACATAACTACCCGTGTCGTTCATTGATTTTTGAATTGAGAGTTATGACAGTATATTCACTGTACATATATAAGTGTGTTTTGTATATTAAAGTAAATATTGATAAGTTTATGCATCGCTCGGACTCATATAGCCTACGTAAGAATTTCAATTTAAATATTCCTGTCCATCGATTGTCATTAACATCTCGGAGTTCTTATGTTATGCCCATAAAACTGTACAATAAATTACCGCTAGGTATTAAAAAACTGAACTCTATTCACACTTTCAATAAAAAGGTCAAAAAATTACTACTTATGCCTTCATTTTACTCCATTGACGAATATATGAATTGTACTTTTAACATTGCATAATACCTATGTAGGCAGCTATATTTTTGTTCACTGTTTCTTTGTTTTGTTTGTTGTTTGTTATTTCTTGCAACAATGTATTCACTAATGAAAATTGTTTGTTGTTCGTTTTTATACATTATTATAATTGTTGCCTATCTTCCAACACTCTGTAAGAGTCATACGGAAATAAAGAGTATTATTATCTGGACCGTAATTTGCGTAAGGAGAGATCAGGTATATCTTTGTGGAGTAAGGGATATGTTTTGATGTTGTTATAATCTTTCAGAAGAGCATTTTCTCGACGGATGGGTGGTGGAACTATTTGGCTGAGCATTGGTGGCCAGTAAGTTGGGTTGATTTGATGCATCCCGTAATAGTCCTCATAGAAGAGTTTAACTGGGCGAGCAAAATTCATCTGCAGAGAAACAGAGGCTCAGGCCCGAACTTTTAAGTTGTTGTTGTAAAAGTACAAAAAAGGAATGAAACATCGAAAAATACACTCCATACTATTTATACTTTATTACACCACCTATTCTGGTCCTCCGAGCCGGATCTGAACCACATACCCTCCAGCTAGGTTATAAACTAACCAACGGCTTAACCGTAACATTGCACAAACGTCTGTGTGGTGACATGAGCAATCTAAAGCCCTATGGTATGTATGAAAATCTGATAGGGTAATAAATAATCGGTTAATCCAATAAAGGCTTTGTATGAAAGGGTAATTGTGATTCTTTAAACCAATGATATGCATTTTAAATTAGAAATTAGCTTCAGAGCGAGCATACGATGAAACATTTATCACTTTAATTTCTGCCATCAGTTGGCTTCACCATTCCACTAAACTGGCTGGGAGATTTTCAATCGCTTTGCCATTGGGAGCTGCGGAAAGTTATAACCAGCGTTATTTCATTTATGTATTGCGACGACAAGTGTATTATTAGGCCAGATTGGGAGCTGGATTTCGGTACATTTCAACAAATTGAGCACACAGTAACTTTAAGGTACTCTTAGACAGCCTGATCAGTTCTCCGTTATTCAGTACTGCTGTCATTCCTGTTTGAATGCTACTGTTGTTCGACGATCAGTTTAGTTGTCATTTGATATCATGCAGTTCACTGATGGACGAAGATATACTAACCATCCTTATCATCTGGGATCATACTTCAGCAGGTGGATGCAGAAACCTAGTATAAGCAAAACAGTAACATCGTGTTTTCACATTAACAAGCAACATGACAAACAGAAAGCTAAAATTTACCTTAACGACACCTTGCTGCCTTACCAAATATCTAGGTATCACAATGGATAGGACACTGTCGTTTAAATAACCACATTCGAACCAAAGTATACAGCAGAAATAGCATGAGCCTGAGCCTCTGTTCCTCTGCGGGTGAGATTTGCTCTCCAGTGTAGCTAAGCAACCCAGATACTAGACTAATAAACGCCCAGTTAAAACTTTTCTATGAGAACTATCACGGCATGCATCAAATTAACCCCAACTCACCGGTTACCGACACTCAGCCAAATAGCTCCATCACCTATCCGTCCAGAGGGCCCTTCTGAGAGAATATCAGACAATCAAAACAAATTCTTCACTGCCAATCCACGAAGATATGCCTAATTTCTCTTTGCACGGATAAAGGTCCATAAAACCATCAATTACAACAGCTTTTCAACTAAGTCTGATGGTTTTAACCCCGCATTTAAAATGGGCAGAAATTGGGGTGACCCAAAAAAACAGAAGAGGTGAACAGTATCCTAACTGTTGATCAAGAAAGTTCTGGTTTTGGGCTCCACCGAAAGGAATGGTCGACGCTAAACAGAGCGGTTACTAAGATTACAAGATTAAAAAAACGCCAAAAGACATATAGACAGATCGACAGACAGAGCGACAGAAATGAGTGATGTGGATGTGGATGTCGATGTAGATATGATAAAACGCTCAAGAAGTACAATACCTCTAAGGGCCGGTTGTACAATGCAAGCTTAAGCTTCGGTTTAGGGTAAGCCGACGTTAAACCAGTCAGTTGCAAAACGTCCATTTTACAATGCTGGCTCAGGCTCCCACTCCAAGCTTAACACGATCTTACGTAAACCGAGCTTAGCCTGAGATTTAAACCTAACCTGATACAAATGACATGATATGTCAAACAGGAACTTCAAATTGTTTGTCACTTTATTAGGTTATATTTTTGGAAAGATTTGTCTCTAATTTATCAGAGAGGTAAATAAATAACAGAGACAAGCAGAAAGTTCTGCCGGTGCGCCATCTAGTACCCGAAGGTAACGGCAACCAAAGAGAAACGCTACTAACAGCAGTAAACTCTTTGGTGGAACGACAAGGCTCGTTCGATTTTGCCACCAGAGGCACGGATTTTGTACGCAAGCAGCGTATTAAAGCCGATATACGAGGGTTGCTCTATACCTCCGCCAATCCACCAGTACGCAGACAGCTGTTTCACGCTTATTTGCGATCATCAGTGCGCCGTAGGTCGATTGACGGAAATAGAGAGCATCAGGATTTCATGTTAACAAAACATGTGAAACATGTGTAGGCAACAAGCAGAAAGTTCTGCCGATGCGCCATCTAGTACCTGAAGGTAACGGCAACCAAAGAGAAACGCTACTAATAGCAGTAAACTCTTTGGTGGGATGACAAGGCTCGTTCGCTTTTGCCACCAGAGGCACGGATTTTGTATGCAAGCAGCGTATTAAAGCCGATATACGAGGGTCGCTCTATATCTCAGTCGACCTACGGCGCACTAATGATCGCAAATAAGCGTGAAACAGCTGTCTGCGTACTGGTGGATTGGCGGAGGTATAGAGCAACCCTCGTATATCGGCTTTAATACGCTGCTTGCGTACAATATCCGTGCCTCTGGTGGCAAAAGTGAACGAGCCTTGTCGTTCCACCAAAGAGTTTACTGCTGTTAGTAGCGTTTCTTTTTGGTTGCCGTTACCTTCGGGTACTAGATGGCGCACCGGCAGAACTTTCTGCTTGTTGCCTAGCTTGCGCTTTGTCACCTATTTGGCCTTTTTCTGATATCGTGTTTGGTTGTTAAATTACAGACATTTGAAGATGTATGATTTTGCATTGCGAGTTTTTCTGCGCACTAAAAAACTTTTTTGAGAAAATCGCAAATAGTTGTCATTCATTAAGGTCTTAACTATCACCTTCTGAAATACTGTGTATGTAGTTTGAAAAACAAGTGAGTTCTATTCAAAATGAGAATCCGCGTTTTAACATGGCAAACACATATGTACAACTGTGTATATCTAGGCCCCTGAAACTTCTTGATTTCGTTTTTCCATTCTTTCTCCGCAGCCCTTGTGACTCACCTGGAGCGAGATATTTCCATCGAAATTCAACACATGCCCCTTGCGACTCATCATTTAATGTAAATCAGATATGAGAATCGATTACGCCAGCCCTGTTTTCTTTTTCTTTAGCAGGATCTTCGGGGATGTGAGCCCCTAAAAATTTGCGTATCTGCACCGAAAGTTATGTCGTTAAATTAAATCGACCAGAAAAGATATATTGAAGGTGGGAAATTATTTTAAGAGCTATTATAATTCCTACGATAGCACTAAAACATGGTTAAAGGGTCATTCATAGAGAGTGATTGCAAGCGTCCCTTTGTAGGTTCCTAGGAAGACTGGATATATATTTCTTTTAGGAAAGAAACAGTGCATTGCTTCTCAAGGCTATGAGTTTTAGATAGATGTCTATTACCAACAGATTCACACCCAACAACAGATAATAATAAAAATCTAAATGAAACAGTATAAATATGAACACAAAATAATAAGATATTTCTTATTGTAATAGGTAAAATATTATAATTATTTGCCCAGTACCCCGAGCTATATTCTGACACCTCTTCAGCGATCCATATGAGGGTACCAAATCATTACCTGGCCTGATCTAGTATTATAGTTCTGAATATCCCTATGCATTTGAGGAAGGAGGGACTGTCTGGTACACAAACCTCCCTTTCCGACGAAGGCTCCGACGCAAAATAAGATCTCGCTCACTATAGAGGGATACACCACGGTACTCCAAGCAGAGATAGATACGACTTTAGCTTGTGCCTTTAGGATTAATGAAATTCAGAGACCTAGAAGGTGGATTACCATCTGCGCTGACAGCCAGGCAGCATTAATAGCATCAAGTGCTTGTAGATTTACATCAAGGCTCGTTCTGCAATGTAGAAAGGTCTTGGATGACATTTCGGCAAGACATCAGGTGTCACTTATGTCAAAGTTTACGGAATAAATATAAGTTGGATCACTCTCCGTCGGCACTTTGAAGATCTCACATCAAAGCGATGCCGCGGCCGCACGCGCCAGTTAGTTTTTGCGTTGGTTTTTGCCCAAGTACGAGGGTCTTTTAGCGGGGACCTGCTAACGCCAGGGTTTTACGTATATACGAGGGTCATTGAAAAACCATGTATAGACAGCCGATTTAGACACATGAATACAAATATAACGTTTATTTTGCTAATACACTAGGTTACATAAATGGATATTAAAAATAAAACCTAGTAAAACTATTTCGTAGATAAGTAAAAATCGGTTCAAAGGTGCTGTAGTATTTTTACCTTAATGTTTTGTTTATTTGGCTTATTTTTGAGACCACAGCTTAAAAAATTTATGGTATAGTATATACGAACTCGTATGTACAATTTTAAAAGATAATCATGTGGAAATGCTTTACATGATCTGAATAAATTATTATTGACATTTTGCTTTTCAGTGTCATTCCAATTGCTACTGTAGAAACTAAATTGTTAAAGTTATCAATAAAAATATTTCCGAGCTCTAAAATATGATTCAGAATGTCTCTGGGTGATATGGTAAGACCACTGAATGAATATTTTGTCTCACTATACGCTTTTAGTGTGATACAATCCTTTAAGTACCTGTATCGAATTAATTACTTTAGACGTGTGCTAGTTTGTTGGAATTGTTTTATCGGGTGGAACACAGAAAGGCACAAATGTGCAGGGTGTCCCATTAATAATTTTGAATCGGATGTCACGTGACCAAAAACAAATACCTCATTGGGTATACAATTCTCTACTATTGCCCAGCTCCGACATATTGCTTGTCTTAATCGTCGTGGAACATATATTTATATCCTTTATATTTCAAGGCTTACCACAAAATAAGGATGGATCTGATTGTCATTTTCCATCCGTTAATAAATTTAATTGATAGAATCAAACTTCTGAAAATATTATCCATTTCCTGCAAACAAATCCGAGATAACAAAATCCGATATTTTTGAGACACTGTATACACTTCGCGTTAAACACGTTCAACCACTACTTTGCGCCGCCCCGTATCACCCGGCTGACGTCGGTACACTGCTACCGGTGTACCGGGGGGACGGAGCAAGGGGCAGGCCGTTTTGATATTTTTGCGAAGTGATCCAACTTATATGTATTCCGTAAACTTTGCTTATGTGGGTGCCGGTTCGTGCTGGAGTTTGCAATAATGGAATGGGGCTGGCGTCAGATGCTAGTCAAAGGAAAACAGAAGTGTGGTTGCAAAATCAGCATCCTACGAGATGGAGAGGAATCTCTAGACACCCCCGTCAAGCTAGAAAAATTGTTTCAGCCTGTGGCCAAGGTGGGGTAGTTCTGAGTCTGACTGGACAGAAAGCGACTAAAGTTACTTGTTGGCCTGCTATCTGGCCCTAACACCTTCAAACGTTACATGTGATAAGAGTGGCAAGCGACCTGATGTGTATACGCTGTGGAGAAGAGGAAGAGTTCTCGGCATACATTCTTCTATGTCCCTGTGAAGCTCTGTGAAGCTCTTGGATATCACAGGAAGACCATATCAGATTCAAGGGGTCTTCAACCTGAGGATATAAGATGGGCAGGACCCAAGGCCATCCTCACCTTTGCGATGAGTATGGGACTTGGGAACTAGGGTAAGGAGAGTTACATAAGGGCCTGCCTGTAGGCCTATGCACTGTTGGTTCTAATCACCAGTGAGCTTTTCTCCTTCGTTTATTCGTTCTTATGCATATGGAAGATACATATATTTTGTTTTACAAAATAGTCAAGTTAACCTCCGTCAAGCTTTATTCGAGTGAACTCTCCCAGATGATAACAGCAAAGGCCGTCCGAACTAGGAATACTAGAGAGGCTCTGGGAGCTCATCCTTATCAGGTCGAGGTCCCTACTGCCCGAACCAGTCTCCTCCAGCGTTTCTCATTTTGGGAATCTTCGACGCTTTGGAATGGATTTTTTTCAAAACTCGAGGGGTAGTTTCACCGCTGGAAACAAACCAGTCAACATCTAAACCTAACAATAAAACCATTATGGTTATGATATAAGTTGTCAAAATGTCGTACAAATTAGATATTAGGAAGTAATCAGTCTAGTTGAAAAAAGAGAAATAGTTCGCCTATATCAAGATCAAAATATTTCTGTTGCCACAATTTATCGAGCGATCCGTGAATGCGAAGAAGGTATTCTTCGCATAAATTTACCAAAAGGTGGACGTCCAAGAGTGTTTAATGCTGCTACAGTTCAAAGAATGGTCAACAGAAGTGAACATCGAGTTGGAACTTCAACACGAAAACTTGGACGCATTTTTCACGTCAACGCTAGCACAGTCTATAGAAGAATGAAGAGAAGTAACTTAAAATTCCGAAAAAGGAGAAAATGTCCAAAGTAAATTAGTTAGAAAGGATACCTCAATGCTGTCGCAATTTACGTCGTACTCATTTTGCTGGCAACATAAAAATTATTCTTGACGATGAAAGGTATTTTACATTTTCGAACTCAGAAATCAAAGGTAATGATGGTTTTTATACAAGAGACTTTGAAGCCTATCCAGATAATGTAAAATTTAAACGAAAAGAAAAGTTTGAAAACGAAGTGTCAGTTTGGTGCGCTATATCAGACAACGGTGCTTCACAGCCGTACGTTAGACGAGTTGGGGCCGAAGCGGTTACCGCAGAAGTCTATACTCAAAGATGTTTGCCTAAACTCCTCAATTTTATTAATACCCACCATGCTAATGACAATATATTGTTTTGGCCAGATCTGGCTTCAAGTCATTATGCTTTGCATACGAGAAACTGGCTAGAACGATACGGAATACTGTTTGTACCACGAAACGACAATCCCCCCAATCTTCCTTAAGCAAGACCTATCGAAACTTTTTGGGCCCAACTGAGTGGCAAAGTTTATAACAATGTCTGGGAATCTCAAAACAAACAGCAGTCAAGAAGAAGAATAACGCTAAAGATCAGAGAAATTTATTTAGAATCTGTTCGAAACCTAATTAAGAGAAAATTGCGAGCCGTGGAAGATCATGGCCCATTAGCAGTACTTTAATATCATTTTTATATTAAGACATATTGTTGTTTTTTGTAGTTCTTGTTACAGTTCAAATATATTATTGTGAGATATTTTTTTTATTTTTTGAAAAACTTTTCAAAACTTTTGCAACATACGTTACTGGAAAGATCTCGGTTTTAGACTTTCGGATTCACTCAACTCGAACCTACTAACTTCAAGGAAGTTTCACTCAATACGGCCATCGCCATTGTCAAGAGGTGTGGACTGTACGGTGAGTTTTATAAAGGGGTGAGCCAGAATAGACACAGTAGGGTCGCAGTGGAAGGAGACATAATTGCCCCTCACACTTTCAGCCTTACCTACCCCACCTTAGCTTTCTATAAACAAGTTCAAAATAAAAGAGTACAGAGTCAGCATACTTGAAACAATTTTCTTTATATATATTATCATTCTGGAATATATCTCCATCATTTGGATAGGCTAAAATTGTGAATATTTTTAAAGTAACGACTACCGACTACCGTCTCTCACGACCCTTTACATTACGCAGAGATGGTTTCCAAAGGGCGTGAAACCAATAATAGGAATTTATTGCACGGACCTATCCCCCTGCTTTCATCAGGAATTTTTTTTAAATATATGTTTTATGGATTCCAAATGAGGGCACCCCTATTTATCCTGCCATCCATCCATTTCCATATTTTATTGTCAACATTACTACTATCATCATCATCATCATCATCATCATCATCATCATCATCAGTGATTGCAATTGCCTATGTGGTGTGTCATAAAATCAATGATATGCATACCTTATAATGAGCCCATTAAACGTAGAACTAGAATATTTGAATTTTTTATGATTTAACGTCAGAAATGGAAAGGTTTTTTGTAGTTGTTTTATGGAATGAGGGAAGAATAGTTCTTAGTAACAAATTTCCACCATTAGATATATGTTAATTTGATATCAATAAAATACAGTGAAGAATAAAATGTGGGATTCGTTGATCCACCTTTAATACAATCAGTACCAAATTACTATTATCACTTTGTTTGGAAACATTAGAAACATTAGAAATCTGGAAACTTTCAGGTAAAAAGGAATATAGCGAAACAAATTTGGAAACCTTCAAGGACTGAGTTTAGAAGATTTTAAAAACTGCTTTGACAACTTCGAAAATTATGAAGCATGTAAAAAATCTTCAGTGCTTAAAACCGTTTTTAAAATCTCACGAAATTTCGATTATTTTGCAAAACTTGAAGAGATTGGAAAATTTTAATGTGCACCCACAATGTAGTGTTGTATCAAAGTAGAATCTGCTTATTTTATCAGTTTTACTTCCCACATCCATAGGCGAGAGGAGTATTGTGATCGCGAAAATTTTCGATTTTAAGATGGTACGCTTTTTGGGCGTTTTTACGCTTTTTGGGCGTTTTATCATGTCTTCATAACGAAAATCCACGTCATTTACTTCCGCCAGTCTGTCAGTCTGTTGGCATTTTTCTAGCCTCGTAATCTCAGTAACTGCTGCATGGATTGTGATGAAATTTGGAGCGATATCCTATGGGGTCGTAGTAGGTAATGTTTCTATAATATTGAAAATCGATGCATGGGCGGTATAGCAATTAGCAAAAATAAGGAAAAATATTCCTCAAACTTCGTTTTACGGCGATTTAGGGGTTCCTGATCATTTTGTACCTTTTTTAGGTGGGGCTGAAATTGGGGTGGTTTTGGGGTGGGGGATTATAAAACTGAAAAATTTGTTGTATTCATGATAGTCTGTCTACTGACCTGTGAAAGAAGATCATAAAACAGATTTTTTTGGGTCCATCCAAACATTGTCTTGCCTATTACAAAAAACGAGGGACTTAACATTTTCTGATGTATACATATTATTATACGACACGAATATTGCTTTAGCCCGTTCTATATTGTGCAACGTGGAAACTATTGAATTGATTTTAATGGAATGAAATAATTCTGTGGTGTTATTACCGTGGCGAGGATGAATAGCGTTTATGGATTTCAGAAATCGTGTCAGTGGCGGCGCAGAAAAAAAACTAAAAATATAGAAACAGCGCAAACTGTGTTTTAGGCATTTTAGGGGTTTCGTGATCATTTTCTACTTTTTGTGGGTGAGGATGAAATTGGGGTAGTTGAGGAGTGGGAGGTCATAAAACTCAATTCTTTTGTATTCATAATAGGCTATCCATTGAGCTGTGAGAGGAAGACCTAGACCCTTTTTTGGTCGAATAGGCGACTCTATTTTTAAAAAAATTGTAACGCTTGGTTTAATATTTTTTTTTAATAAACTTAATCCTATTACTTCCCGGATAAACCCTGTATGGCGTGTGGTATTGAACAAGCTAAAACTAATCCATGACGCGTTTATAGAAATCTCATTAAGAAATTCCGCTACGTAATTAGAGCTTCCCCCACATTTGAAGTTACGTGGAAATTGTCAAAGTTCCCGACATGTTTCGCAAGATGCTACTAGTGTTTTGTCGTCTCATATAGTGAGCTTGCCGAAGACATCGACACTTTGTATGCCAAATACAACTTGGGAAACGTTTGAAAATGCAAATATTAGGCAAAAACATTTAGCGTAGGGAAATTAGCTTCCACAGGAAATTAGCTTTCAAGTTAAAGTACATGCAGTACAAGGAAGTCATTAAAGATCAATACCATAGGTATTTGGAACAAGATGTGGACTTGGTAGCTTTCCTAGACATTGAGAGGGCATTCAATTGATTAGATAGGGTATGCCCTATATGGGATGAGGTCCTCCCTCGTGCAGTGGATCATCTCCACCTTAAAAGGTCGAGTGGCTACTGCTACGCTCAATGACATTTCGTACAGCGTTGAAGTAGCGCGGAGCTGCCTGCAAGGTAGAGTCGTATAGCCCTTATTGTGGTGTCTGGTGGTGAATGAACTTCTCAAATAAATGTAGGTATTCAATATTTTAACCCATAAAGCTTGTAAAGAAATTTCTATAAGATAGCACAAAATTATACTACCCATATTGCATTAAATATTATTTATGATGGAATCCGACATACCCAGCTACAAACATAAAAATATATCGGTTAAGCCTGCAAGTGATAATAATATAATATATTCAAAACAACGCGTTGACGAAGCACATGTAAATCTTTGTTTTTGAACCGTGCAGATTTACCTTCAGTATTGTGTGCATCTCCCTAATCGCTTTCTCCAAAACACTATTTTGGTATCTAATACTTTTGTTTCAATAAATTCGCTACGCGGTAGGTCAATACACGCACCGCTAATGTATTGCCTATAAATAAGTAGGTAGTCTCCACCGCAAGTGGATCGGCAAAATATTAAAGCTTGCCTTGTTTTGCAGCGTGTCACCCTCAAGCAGTAATTTCTTTGGTTGATGGTATTTGAGTATCGAGGGCCTTTAGATAGTTTTCGGGCATGTTTTGTGTTTATTTATCACATGATTTCGCATACAGTGAATGCATCCCAGTATAGCAGCTTGGATAAAATGTGATTCAATTCACAATAGTTATACCATACTAGGCGCTTGCGATGATACCATTCACATGACGTTGCCATGCCATGGTGCCACGAATCACAAGTGCACGATGATATGCAGTGACTGGAAGCACTAGATCTGCACTACATGATCTTAGGCCAATTTCACGAAATCTATAGTACACCTTGCAGATTAGAAGGAGCATCCCTATACTTGCTTACCCATCTTCAATAACAGCTCAAGTGAATCGCATTCTGTCTCGAAGGACCAGTAATCGTAGATGGCGACCTTGAAGTTCTGTAGTACTCCTACATCCTTCAAATCCTCTGGCCCGCTGCATCCGTCCTTCTTCAATCCACGCTACGCCCCATGGTTACAGCAAAGGGGGTTAACTGAGAAAACTAGGGCTCTCGTCTTCTAGGGTGCATCTTCACACAACCAACTAGTTTCTCGAAATATTTGCAACAGATATCATAGTTTTTTGATCTACAAAAGGCGAAGCTTTTGGGAGATGCAATGTAGGTAAATAGCATCTGAATGATGTGTACTAGAGAGGATAGTGCCAAATGCACAAATTTTTATTGCGAATATCTCTTTCTTTGGTGCGAGTAGTATACGTAACATGTGGCACATGGAACAATAAGTTTTTGAATTTTCCTCCTAAACTTCTCAACTGATACGATTTTGACGTCCATACGATTATTTTAAGAGACCTTTTACACCAAATTTGTCTCAACAAATCTGAAAATGCTTCTTGCTTACTACTTTGGGCAACTTCATGATAACTGATTGCACTGATTAAGGGCGCCCCTTTAAGGGTAAAGTCGAGAAGCACCCTTTTAATACGTCAAGAACACAGCAACTCGTTCCTCCTGCAAACTTTTCAAAACAAAATTTGCTGATCGACAAGCTTGTTTCCGGAAAGTAATGAAGGTCGATTTATATAGGTGGAATGAAATTACGCGAACACCTATTTTGGCTTCGGAAGTTGCTAAGAGGTATAAATCGTTACGATTTCCCGGGTGTAAACATATTTATTTACGCCCAGTTTGGACACCGCTTTGACACCGAAATACAAATTATCTTAAAGGCACATTAATAACCTTTAAAACGTGGGTTGGAAAGGAAGTAGGACGATTTAAAAATGAATGGCTGCGCGTCTTATAGAGAATAAACAAAATTTGCACTCTGCTGTTATCTTAGGGTGTCTTTACATTATACCGAATTCACAGTGCTTAGACTGCAGACTGACTCATTTAGAGACAACCTAGGTGCTTTTGAAGCCTTGTAGGCCTGGCTACCACACATTTTCCAATCTGACCTAATCGGGTTGTTCCGATAAACTTCCACAAATCTATGGTATCCGATAAATACTTGATGCTGTCCACGGATCTATTTTGTCCTTTGCCGATCTTAAATGCTGTGGTATTTTCCCATCATCATAGTCACAATGTCTTAACAGTCAAAGCTAGAGTATTGCCGTCACGAATATCATCAATAGTTTTGAGAACTGTAGCTCGCCATCGTTCGCGACTTACTGTCAGTTCAGTGGCACTCTTGATACTCACGTGGTGCGAGTCTACATGGTGTGCTCGCCAGCCGTACGAAATTGCGATCGCTCTGCGCATTGCGTCAGCAACGAGATTTTTCGCGCGGGGAATTATTCGACGTCGTGATACCACGGCCCGTTTAATCGCGTTTTAAATAGAATCGCTAACGATTTTTGTTTAATTTACTTTGTATTCCTTATTTTGAGTTATATAAGACTGAAATTTGTTTACATAATGCCAAATTGTATAGTTGTCGGTTGTAAAAACCATAGTAAGATGAAAGAGCCAAATGTTAAATTCTATAAGTTCCCGAAAAATTAAAATCTCGCAATGCAATGGAGTAATGCTTGCCGCCGAAAGGACGAAATTAATATGAAAAATGGTAATCATTTCACAAATTAACATTAAACATTTATTAAAACTGAAATTTTTATGGTACATCCTCGAAAAATATTCACCTGCCGTATTTTCAATGAATAAATATGCAGAAGAAAGCAATGAATCGTGCCTACTTGAACCACTACAAGTGAAAAACTTAGTTTCGAGTAATTCTAACATCGAAGCTGATGACGTGTGCTTTACTCAGGAGTTTTTCAAGAACGTTCTTCTTGACAGCGATATTGTTGGGACAGAGAATGATTCAAATGATATTCATTTTTCCAACTTTACCTTTCAGAGTCCAGATTATGACCTGGATAACTTTATTTCTGAAGAACATGACCTTTTGCGTCAATTGGAAAAAAAATAAAATGCCAGACATGATTTCCAACGAGAGACAGAAATTTATTGACGGATATTTGGCCTACAGATTCAAAAACGAATATCCTAATCTAGCTTTGGGGGCGCAAACCAATTTCATTCTTCTAATCGGGCCCCAGACTGGATTGAGTTTCTATCTAGAGTCAGTCTTGTATGTCCAAGTGATAAATTCCATGAACAGTCGTGTTCTAAACAATCAAACATATTTAAAAAATTATTAGAGATAGACCCCAGTGAAAACTCAAATCAAATCAATCAATCAAATCAAACGATTTCCTGACAGAATAATATTATATCTAATACGAACGAGAATATACGTCAGGCTCAGACATTTAAACAAAAGGATTAGTTTCGAAAATTGTAGGCGTAAACTTAGGGAAAAAATGACCAAATTTACCAATAAATAATACATTTTTGTAGAAAAAGTCGTTAAATTACCTATTTTACAATTCCCTATAACATAATTGTCAAATAATTGGCTATTGAACTCCTTTAATCTATCACTTTGAAATTAAAATATAATCCATCATGTGCTATTCCCGCCAGTTCGCCGACAGAAATCTCGTTGCTGACGTCACAGCGTGCCGGCGCTCGGAAGGCTGCATGCGCGTGAGCACACCATGTTTATTTACACTATGGATACTCATCTCTAGCAACTGTTTTGTCGTATCCACCCAGCGTGTAGGGGAATGGCCACGGCGCCGCCCACTCGGGGCGTGACCCTGAACTACAAGTTTCTCCATATTATCGCTTCTGTGAATATGTCCGAAGAATGTAAGCATTCTCGTCGACACAATGGAGGATAGTCTCTTTGGATTACCGAGCTCATCCAGTATGGAAACATTAGGTCGATGGCCGGTATAAGGAACTCTCAGCATTCTCCTCGACGCCCATATTTCAAAAGCATCTATGCGAGCTCGATCTGCCTTCACAACAGTCCAAGTTTCCGAGGCATACAAAAATATGGAGAACACAAGAGACTGAACCAGCGACATTTTGGTAGCTTTAGTGATGTTATGGTCCCGCCATATTTTAGTAAGCTTTGTCATGGCCACCCATGCCTGCTGAAAGTGCCGCCGAATCTCATTCTCACAGCTACCCGAATTGTCGGTCAAAGAACCGAGGTACACAAAACTTTGAACTACCTCACAACGGCCTATTGACTTTATTTCTCGATGATTGCCATGCTGTTTAATAGAACTACTAATTTTCCCAGTTGGTTTGTATATCGTCCTAATATTCTCCTTTTGCAGTCACCTCCCAATTTCGTCTGCAACCTGGGGAACATAAGGTAGGAAAGCTTTTGCTACTGGTAGTAGTTGTGGTTGATTCTCGACTCTACCAGCTCACATAGATCTTGTTACTGGATTTTCTGAGTTGCCTTCAAAGTCAGCGTTTTGAGGACTCCCTACTTCTTGCGTGGATAGTGGTTTGAGTTGGTGTCGGTTTCCGATACACTGTTTGTCACAAGATTGATCTTTTCTAGCAACGCCCGTTTTTTATTTTCCTCTACTTCCATCGTGAACTGTTCGCATGTTTTTTTTTTGTTACAGAGGGTTCAGGAAATTAGCTTGATCGCAAGGACAGAAGGACTCGCACAGCCGAAGGTGCAAGAGGGAGTCTGTCCGCCCGATCTTGAACCAGCTTGAGTCCTCTGATCACATGTACCATGGACGCAAACGCATTCTTCTGACATGCCACCACGGCTCGACCGGCTAAAACCCATTCCCTCTTTCTTATCTCTGCTTTATCTCCGTATGCACCGGGCATCATCGTTAGCGGTATTCTTCGCAGTGCAAGATGAGGTAATGGTTATATCTTTTAGGAATATTTCCTTACCTTCATCTAGCTTTGTTATCGTTCCTCCTTCTCCTTTGCAGAGAGTATTTTGTTTACCATCCCATGTATCATGTTCCATGCCTCTACGCTGAATAACATCAGCGGAACCATAGCCTCTGGGGTTAGCTCACTCTCCAGTTTTTGACTTGCCTCGTGCCTCCTGTCTGTATGGCCCCCATCTGTCGCACAAAAACAGGGCATGCTCGACCGTGTCTTCCGTCTTACTGTGCAGGCATCTCTCGTCCATCATCCGTCCTATACTTTTCCTATACACTCGAAAAGTCCCATGCCCAGACAGTGCCTGAGTTAGGAAATAGGACGTCTGTCGATGACTGCATTCCGCCCGTTCTTTTATCGGCGGCATTAGTCGTTTCCTCCACTGCGCAACATCAGTGGTCTCGTTCCATATGCTTTGCCACTTACTTGCTGTCAGTATTTTAGCTTCAGGGCGGCATATCGCATTGCCTGATTGATCATGGCGGATCAGTGTCCTCTCTTTGGCCAGCAAGTATAATGGTGGTATCTCAGTTATAGCTTGCAAGGCTCTTGTAGATACCGTAAGATAAGCACTGGCCTTTTGTGGGCTTACACCACACAGGAGCTTCGTATGGGTCGACCGACTGTACAGCCTAGCACAGCAGTGCCCTAAGGATGTTCGCATGTACATACACTCTTTACCAGTTGTAGGAGTTTCACTAGCTTGTCTTGTCTGTGGTTCCATACAACAAATGTGTCATCCACGTATCTAAACCATATTTTTGACTTATATTGGGCGTTTTTAAGGGTCTAGGGTACAGCGCGCGAAATTGATAATCCAAGAAAAGACATATTCCCGTGTTAGCGAGGAGGCGTGGCCGCCTGTTCCCTTTCTCCAGTGTGTGTGTCTAAGATGAGGGGAGATAAGTCCAAAAATCCAAAGGTAAGGTCAAAAGGTCCAAAGGTTACCATAAAAATGCATTTCGCATTTGCAAGCTCCTGACGTTACCTTTAAACTTGCAGTAATGACTCAAAGAGCAAATTGAAGAAGAAAGGTTACGCTTGTGCAACTATTTAACCTTTTTTTGATATCGTGTTTGGTTGTTAAATTACAGATATTTTTTTGAGGAATGTATGATTTTGCATTGCGAGTTTTTTTGCACATTAAATAACTTTTTTGAGAAAATCGAAAATAGTTGTCATTCATTCTGAAATATTATATACATATGTAGTTTGAAAATAGAGTGAGTTATGCGAGAAATTGTGAGTCCGTGTTTTACATGGCAAATACGTATGTATAAATGTGTGTATCCAGGCCCCTTAAGGCCGTCTGGTCAATCTTCTACATGATAAAGTTAAGGAAATACCCTGCAAGGGTTGTTTAATGTATAACCACGTATAACTGTGGTTTTGGAAGATTAACTTTTGAGGGATTAGAAGGCCATAAAATTTGCTGCCGGGTATATTTCATACGTTGTTACTATCTAAGGCTTTCAAGCCGTCAAAATGATCCAAGGATTTTTACAAGCACGATATACTCAAGTCCTGCCCAGTTCTGATCGTGACATCAAGCAACAGTTAGAGAACAGCTACTAGTTAGGGAATAGCGTACCGAAATCGAATGAGTTCCGATCGAGCGAGTTCGAATTGGAAATTCAAAGGAACTGCATATTTTCGTGTAACGTGTGACTGTCCATCTCACTCATCCCTAATTGTTTCGCAATTTCGGCCACATATTCGATTACCCGACTTCAATTTGAGCAACATTAAACCGTCAAAAGTGCTAATCGAACTAGGGAGCTCGACGTGAACCGTCACGCTAGAATACCATAACTCATTACAGAATCAAAATGGGCGGAATATCATCTCGTGTGAGCACTTTCAGATCACTAGAGCATGCCATTTGCCCTACTACGATCACCTATATAGGTGCGATTATCTAATAGTGGTGTCTCAGTCAGTAGGTGTCAATTTACTTCCAAATTAACTGATCCACGGGTTGTATACATGAATAATTACTATCTATGAGGTTAAAATATACAGGGTAGGGTATATTCTTAACTTTATCATAAAGAAGATTGAGCAGACGGCCTTGAACTCTGCCTAGTATAAACCAAAAATATGGTTCAGATACTTCGATGAAGCGATTGTTGTATGGAGCTACGGATAAAACAAGTTATTGGAGTTCCTAAAACATCTGAACAATGTATATGCGAACGTCCAGTTTACCACGGAAGTAAAGGAAAAGAAAAACCTGGCTTTTTACTTCCCACACCGATAGGTGTGTAGTATTGTGATCGCGAATATTTTCGATTTTGAGATAATATGCTTTTTGGGCGTTTCGTGATGTCTACATAACAAAAATCCACGTCAGTCATTTCCGTCGGTCTGTCTGTCTGTCTGTCAGTCTCTCTCTCGGTCTGTCTGTTCGCGTTTCTCTACCCTCGTAATCTCAGTAACCGCTGCATGGATTCTGATGAAATTTGGGCCGCATTATGCTGTAGGGTCATAGTAGGTAATGTTCCTATAATCTTGAAAATCGGTGCTTGGGTGGCGGAGTAATTAGCAAAAAACGAAAAAAATTCAAATATTCCCAAAACTTCGTTTTTAGGCGTTTTAGGTGTTCCTCATCATTTTCTGATTTTTTTGGTGGGGGTGAAATTTGGGGGGGTTTAAATATGCCTCAAACTTCGTTTTTAGGCGTTTCAGGGGTTCCTGATCATTTTCTACTTTTGTTGGGTGGGGGTGAAATTGGGGTTGTTGGGGAGTGGGGGGTTGTAAAATTGAAAAATTTGTTGCTTTCAAAATAGACTGTCCACTGACCTGTGAAGGAAGACCTAGCGACATAAATAACTTTTTTAGGTCCATCCGAACATTGTCTTGCCTATTACAGAAACCGAAGGAAATTTTTTCTGGTATAACATACGAGTATTGCTTTAGATCGTTCTATATTGTGTAACCAAGAAACTGTTGAATTGATTTCAAAGAAATTTTGACACAGTATTACTACCGTGGCGAGGATGGAAAATGCGTATGGTTTTAATAAATCGTGCCAGTGGCGGCGCAGAAATAATAAAAAAACTAAAAATATAAAAACAGCTCAAACTTCGTTTTTAAGCGTTTTAGAGGTTCCTGATCATTTTCTACCCTTTTTGAGTGGGGGTGAAATTGGGGTGGTTTGGGGATGAGGGGCTGTAAAACTGAAAAGTTTGTATTATTGATAATGGGCTGTCGATTGATCTGTGAACGAAAGACCTAGCGGCATAAGACAATTGGAAGGGGGGGACTGGCGATGATTTGGTTGCAAGGGGATCTCAGACTAAAGCTTCATGCTATGGGAGAATAATCAACTGGTATCACCATAATGTGTGGGAAGTACTGAGTCAATCAACTTGACTTATTTTTTTCGACGTGTTATTCGCTAGAAAAAGATCATTCTTGGGACGAACAGTCTATAGAAAACCGAGGATGAAAAATGCGTATGGTTTTAATAAACCGTGCCAGTGGCGGCGCAGAAATAATAAAAAAACTAAAAATATAAAAACAGCTCAAACTTCGTTTTTAAGCGTTTTAGAGGTTCCTGATCATTTTCTACCTTTTTTGAGTGGAGGTGAAATTGGGGTGGTTTGGGGATGAGGGGTTGTAAAACTGAAAAGTTTGTATTATTGATAATAGGCTGTCGATTGATCTGTGAAGGAAAGACCTAGCGGCATAAGACAATTGGAGGGGGGGCTGGCGATGATTTGGTTGCAAGGGGATCTCAGACTAAAGCTTCATGCTATGGGAGAATAATAAACTGGTATCACCATAATGTGTGGGAAGTACTGAGTCAATCAACTTGACTTATTTCTTTCGACGTGTTATTCGCTAGAAAAAGATCATTCTTGGGACAAACAGTCTATAGAAAACCGACACTAACACAAACCACCGTCTATGCCAGAAGTAGGGAATCATCAAGACACTAACAAAACGGGCAATAGGAGTGTGTGAACCTACTGAACATCTGGAAAATGCTTTGAAGGCTACTCAGAAAAGCAAATACCATGATCTATGCGAGCTGATGGAGTAGAAAAGCGACCACACCCGCCACCAGTAACAAAAGCTTTCCTACATTATTTTCCCCAGGTCACAGACAGAACTAGGAAGTTACTGCAGAAGACAAATATCAGGACGATATACAAACCAACTGAGAAAATACAACAGCATTTAAGATCGGCAAAGGACAAAAAGGATCCGTGGACCGCATCAGGGATTTTATCGGATACCATGGATTTGTGGACATCGGAACAACAAAAAAATCGGTACAAATTAGAATTTCGGAACATGAATCAAGTTTTATAATCGCTGCGATACTCAATTTTTTTCTGATATCTGCTTATAGCAAAAATGGTGATATGCGCCCAAAAGTTCCATATACAGTACACAAAGTCACACTAGAGTTCCCCAAGGATTCCAAATATGGAATAATAAACAGGGGGTTGTATTTAAAAAATATAAGTTTGATATGAATCATCCTGGTTAAACGTCAAAATTTAAGTGAAAATATTTTAACGTTATAGCCCTCAAGTCTTCCTATCACAACCATGTGACAGATTTTTGAAATATGTTCTAGTAAGCTCACAATCTTCCATCCACTCATTATTGGCCCACCTTGTATAATGCGTTACCTCCGAGCTGCAAATCTAGTCGTAGTCTGAATTGATTTGGGAAATCTGTAAAAATTATTTTACCAGAACATTGTTTTTATACTATTGAGAAATTCTGGACCGCTAGTATTTACTATTCCATATTACTAATTTTGTTGTATTGTTTGTTTCATTCAGATTATTTTATTTAAAAACAAAAAAGGTGCAGCCTGGGCTCCGACACACCGAGCTGCTGTTCCATTACTCAGTGACTACTCCCCACACCGTGAGGTGAGCAATCAATGCATCCGCGAGTCCTGCGCCCTAAGTAGACAAAGGGACCCAAAAAAGACTGCCTTCGGCATTCTGGCGGCTAAGATATGCGCCGTCGTATGGCATACTGGCATTTTGCGCAGTATTCATCATTCTATCTAGGGATCATGACCATAACCAGCAGGCTTACAGTGTAGGCCAGCCAGAGCCTGCGAAGGTGTCCGAGCGACTCATGATATTTTTTTCTCATTTCTCATTTTCTCATTTATTATCCAAGTTGTAAAATATATGCAATTAATAATTAACAAAAACTTAAAAGCGTGAAAAGTTCCCAAAAACCAGGCACTACTACCTAGGCAATAAGCCTGTTTTGCATCACATTTGGTTCAGGGAAATTTCTTAATTGTGTACATTACATTACAAAATATACCTGCAGGTAGAGATAAAGGCAATAGAAAAGTAAATAATATAAATGGAAGAATGCGATGATGGTATGGTAGCTATGCAGCAGAGGAAGTACTAAAAGGAAATCATCTGTCCAGTATTCTTATAAAAGTGGATTTGTTTTCTAAGATAAATTTTTTGACTGAAATTTTGAACTTTCTAAGTGTCTGAATCTGTCTCATTTTGTAAGGTATTTCATTGTAGAATTTTGGTACGAAAAAGAATATTGTCCTTTGTGTTAAAGAGTCTTCTTAAAAGTTTCGCTATGTAAGTCAGTTCTGGTGGTAGCCCTGGTTATTTCTTCTAATTGATTTATACTATTTGGATTCGTACACATCCTTACTAGAGATTCGTATACGTAAATCAGCTTTATATTCAACATATTTGTTTCTTTATGCAGACTAGAAGTTGGAATAGTCTTGGCTTAAAAGTTATAATTTTCAAGAGTATATTCTGAGTCACTTGTAATATACTTAAGGTGGTGCTAAATGTACCACCCCACGCCAGAATACAGTACCTTATTGATTCAGCTAACGTCAAGTATACTGTTTTTCCAACATAAAATGTGTCCTAATCTGTAAAATTAGTGTATAAGGTTCCTCAGTCGCTCATCTATATGTGCAATATCAGGCGACCATCTAAAATGTTGATCCAATAACAAACCCAGATATTTAATAGTAGAGGCTTTCTCTATGCAAGTACATGTACAATATTCAGTAATGCGACAAGGGACAGAGTGTAATTTTATGGACATACGAGGAATTTTAGGTTGATTTACAGCAGTTGGTGTAGAAGTCATGAACTTGGTTTTAGCCACATTCAAGGATAGTCTGTTGAATTTCTTCCCAATTTTTCCCTTTGCGACTAAAACAGCGTCATCTGCATAACTAAGTATGCGACTTCCAAAGTTATTTATATTCAGCATATCGTTTACATATACAAGACAAAGTATTGGACCCAAAACTGTTCTCTGTGGTACACCAGTCTCCACTATCCTACGTGAGCTTATCTGATTATCTATTTTTGCTTTCTGAGCTATTCCTAATAGATAATCAGCAATAAGGTCTAATGCAAGGCCCCGCACACCAATGTTTTGCAACTTATTCAGCAAGATCTCATGAGAAACGGTATCAGCGGCCTTGTAAATGTCAAGAAAGATGGCTAAGCATCTTCCTGGGTCATCCAAGACCCCATGCACCTCCCTCGTTAGGTCCAGCACCGCATCCTGTATGCTAGAGCCCTGCATGAATCTGTACCGATTATCATTTAAGACGTTATGTTTTTTGAAAAATTCTACTAAACGGCTTTTTAACGCTTTTTCAAAAATTTTTGCAAAATTATGTATTAGCGATATTGGCTTATAATTACTAAGCTGTTTAGAATCTCCATATTTATATATGGGTGTTACAACTGAGGCTTTCCACTGCGTTGGTATCTTCCCGGTGGTAAAATATAAATTAATTATATAAGCTAGGGGAGCAACAATGTGCCTGTGTACATTTTTTATTGTCTTTGACGTAATTTTGTCCATTCCTAGGATGTCGTATTTTTTAATTTAGAAATGTATATTGTCACTTCATTATTTGAGACGGGTTGGAGAAAAATGGTTGAGTCGACAGTTTTATTATTTAAAATGTTTGCTGGTCCGCTTTTTCTTCTCTTTAGACACGATGTTCACTTTGGCCTCACCCTATTATAACATAAATAATATTATTATTATTTATGTTTGCGTCATATTGCAAACCTGTCCTAGTACCCTCGTATTACCCGTTGTGTAAGCCTTAAGGGAGGAGAAAATACGTGAACACTTTTCGGACCCTTCGCTTTGCTTTGAGCCATTTTCTCCCAAGATTATCACCCCGTAAGCTTCTCGCCTGTTCTCAAGAACCTACTACACTTTATACCACGATTGATCTCCTATCCATTTGCGATTCCGTAGCTACCCACATTTTGTCAACTTAATCCTTTCACATTTATTATCATTTTATCTCGCGTCATGGATTGGCCTCTCAATAGTTTGCGCGTAATTTTTTATGGATGGTGCAATTTATTTCGGTCTAAGGCTTAACCTTTTTTTGTGCCTGTTAATTTGATAGGATGCGGTTGAAATGCTGGTAATGTATGATGGAATGGACTGCATCTTTTCCAGCTGTAGTTTCTAAAGCATCAAGTGATAATTCAAAACAGTCACTTGTAATTTTAAAGTGTCAGGTGTAATTTATACCAGTCAGTTTGAATTTACAACTGACAATTGACGCGTTGGAAAATTAACTTGACTGTTACCGCTTTAGAAGCTACATTTGGAGAAGGTGTAGTAACGTTGGTTTGAAAACGATGATTAAATGATTATAACCTCTTAGTGTATACAAAAATAGATGCAATGATGCGTTTTGCTACTCTCTGCATCATTTTGTTCACTAATAATTCCATTTTACAGTCTGAAAAAATCAACTCAAACTTAACCAATCAGTGCGTAGCGCGCCATGCTTTCCAGCAAACACGATGTCGTTATACTAACGTCATTTTGACAACACCCCATTCTTCATTATCACGTCGATAAAGACGAATATATGACGTGTCTGTGGTGGCACAATGTCACAGCCAGAAGACGTCATTGAGTGCCGTGTTAGTAACGTCACCTAATCGCCGTCCCAATAACGTCACAAACGTGTCGTCTCAATATCGTCATGTAAGTGTCCTTCCGTCGATACTATTTAATACACCAACCAAGGCTGCACCAGAAGGTATCGTCAGATCAGCACTGATTATTGGCGATGGTTACTTTGTCTTACTTTATGTCTGTCTCCAATAGTCAATGCTGATCTGACGGTATCTTCTGGTGCAGTCGTAGTTACTAGATAAAATAGTTTGGACGTTAATTACGTTATAGGATAAATGTTTATGAGATAATGGTGTGAGAAATCTGTGTAGCATTCGTTTTAGTAAGGGTAATAAAATATACTAATTCAAAATAAATTAATCATGTATTTCACAGTAAAGACAGGATACAAAAATAATGATCATAGATTTGCTAGCCTTCTATAGAAGCCTGCCTAAATCACCAAGTACTTTTTATTTTCAATCAGCTCAATCCATATAATAAGAGGCTACAATCTAATAAATCCACAATACCTGAGAAAACACTGGACACTATACCTATACCTATTATTATTTATGGTGGAATCCACATATACCGACACTGCACACACAACACATAAGGTTAAAGTTTCCGTTCCCATGTCACAGCTTCAACGTAGAAAACACAAGTAGAAAATCAAAATGGCGAAAATGGCAATTTGTGCCTTGTGGTGATGATCGGGATCGAGATCAGCGGTTCGGCTGCAGTTGGGTCGGGTCGGATTACATGCGATTCATTCATTGGTCTGTACCTTACGTAAGTTGCGCAGTGATTCATCAGTGAACTAAAGCACGGTTAATACAACATTACATCATGCAAACATAAAATCTATCAAAACCCAATCAACGGAATAATTAGTCACAATTTTGTCGTATCTGCTTTATTTGGGATATACCTACGCTACCTGAAGTCTACTTTATTTTTGGATAACAATTTAGATATTCTATATCTATCTAATTATTTAATATTTTTTAGTACTAATGCGAGCATAGACATTTATCCATAAATAGGGGAAGGAATAAGAAAAGTGAAATCATTAAGTTTTGAGATACACTTTCTGCCACCTTTATCCATTACATTTTGACGTGATAATGACGTCAAGTGACAAACGTTTATGTGACGTCATTAAAAATGACGTTAGTGCGACGTCATTCATTCGGCATATGACGAACGTGACCAAAATTCACCATAATTCGACGTCTTAATGACGTACGTCTCCTTGCTGGGTTCACCAGTGCGTTGTAGCCTCGTCAACTCCCAAATTGCGGTATTGGCCCAATTGTCAACAAACTACTGATCTGTGATTTGTCTACCATCAAGGTGATACCCTGTGGGTTTCATCTGTTGGCTGTGTCACATGAAGAAAAGTTTTGTGAGATAAAGCTTTGTTTTGTGAATTGCTCTATTGGTTGTCAAGTGAAGTTAAATCTAATCTTATAATTTTATAAATTTCATGCCTCGAATCGAACCTTATATGTCTTTAGTTATATTGTGCGGTGAATGATTGATTCCGAGAATTTGAAAAGTTTACACATTTTTGCATTGGTTAATACTCATCACGCGTTGCCCTTACTGCCGTATTGTCTTTACCTGGGAAACACAAACCTTTCAATAGAATATCAGTCAGGTTAGTAGTCTGCTTCACAGGCCGCATATATAAAATTGTTAAATGTATGGATCACATAAAGGTATGCATTCAATATCGGAAGCTCAAGTTTATTTTTATTTTCAGATAGTAAAATGGAAGATGTATGCTTTATGCTTTCATATCGGAAGAACTTAAGGGTCTAGGGTATAAATCGACAATCCAAGAAAATACATATACCTGTGAAGCGACGAGACGTGGCCGCCTGTTCCCTTTCTCCAGTGTGTGTGCGGGTGTGTATGTGTGTGTGTGTCTAAGATGAGGGAAGATGAGTCCAAAAATCCAAAGGTAAGGTCAAAAGGTCCAAAGGTAACGTCCAAAGATCACCATAAAAATGAATTACGCATTTCGGAGCTCCTGACGTTACCTTTAAACTTACAGTGATTATTCAAAAAGCAAATTGAATAAGAAAGCTTGTGCTTTGCCACTGTGATGGCCTTTTTTTCTGATACCGTGTTTGGTTGTTAAATGACAGACATTTGAAGAATGTATGATTTTGTACTGCGAGTTTATTTGCACACTAAAGAACTTTTTTGAAAAAATTGCTCTTAGATGTCATCCACTAAGGTCTTAACTATCGCGTTCTGAAATACTGTGTATGTTATTTGAAAAACGAGTGAGGTCTGTTCGAAATGGGAATCCGCGTTTTACATGGGAAATACATATGAATAACTGTGTGTACCCAGGGCCCTTAACCGTCAAATTATGTTCTTTTCCATTGGAAAAAGAGATATACCTAAAGGAGATTCATATTACTGTTTGAAATATATAAAAATTATGTTGTTCATTACCGCAAATGTTAATAAATATTTTGAAACTTACTTCATAGTTTTCAATTTTTTCATCTCTGTATTGAAGAACGGAATATTATTTACATAGGAAGTCGTTCACCATATCCACGTCAAGCTTAGGCAGATTATGTGAATTGGCTATATTTACTTTACTCATCCTTCTTGGTCATGAGAATCTAACTTAAAACAAAACGTAACTAAGATACTGATAAATAATGCTCTACAATAAAAAGAGAAACAAGTCAGAATTCCAGACGAGAAAGACAAATATATAGTCAACGCCCAAAAAAGGAATGACCTGAAAACTGTCACTGATGAGTGACGGGACAGATTGACGTATCACGAACCTTAACCTAGATTACGGATCACCGTCACCGAATCACAGATCAATAAAATAGGAACACAAGACAATATACGAAATTGGATCAGGTAGAAGGGCAACACGTCACGGATATCCGTCTTCTGATTTGCTGTTCCTCTCTAGGACCGTGACGTCATGGTCCTAGAGGGATTCAAATATTATCGTTTTCTCGACTTTCCCGGGCCGAAAAAAAATAATTTTAATTTTCAATCTTTTGTGTATAAAGCAAGCCCATGGCAGGTTTTCCTTTCAAGTGCGGAGTGCATGTGTTTTTTCGATTTTGAGATAATATGCTTATTGGGCGTTTTATGATGTCTACATAACGAAAAGCTACATAACTCATTTCCGTAGGTTTGTATTTCTGTCAGTCTGTCTGTCTGTTAGTCTGTCTGTGTGTCTATTGGCGTTCTTCTAGCCTCGTAATCTCAGAAACCGCTGCATGGGTTGTGATGAAATTTGGACAGCGATATGCTGTGTGGTCGTAGTAGCTAATGCTGCTATAACTTTGAAAATCCATGCATAGGCGGCGGAGTAATTAGCAAAAAACAAACAAATTCAAACATACCTGAAACTTGGTTCTTAGACGTTTTAAGGGTTCTTGGTCATGTTATACTTTTTTTTGGGTGGGGCGAAATTAGGGTGGTTGGGAGATGTGAAACTGATTTTTTTTCTGTACTTATAATTGGGTGTCCACTGACCTGTGAAAGCAAAACCTAGCCCCACAATATACTTTTTTAGGTTCATCCGATCATTGCCTTGCCAATTGCAGAAACCAAGGGAACTTTGCTGATGTATACATACGAGTATTGCTTTAGATCGTCCTGTATTGTGTAAACTGGAGTTGATTTCAATTAAATTTCGACAAATTGTTACTACCGTGACGAGGATGGAAAACTTATATGTTTTTTCAGAAACCGTGTCATTGGCGGTGCGGCAATAATCAATAGCTATAAATATAGAAACAGCTTAAACCTTGTTTTTAGACGTTTTGGGGGGTCATATCGCTTGTTCAGTTGAAGCTTGCAGGATAAAACTGTGTTGACCGAGTTCCTAGGGAGGGAGATGCAAGAAACTGTTTGCGAGAGTTTGATTTAGTTGCTAGGAGGTCTCATACTATAGCTTTATGCAGTGGGAAAATAATGAAATAGTATCACAATTATGTCTCGGAAGTACTGAGTCAATCAACTTGACTTCGTTTTTTATCCAGTTTCAGTTAGGATTAAAAATATTATAATGTAGCTAAGTATATTTTAGATTCGACATCATATTAATGGTTTAGTCTTCTGCTGTGCATATTCAGTGCTTAAGCAACGGTTTCTCAATGTACACATAAAACTGTCAGTTAAGTAGCTGTCAGTTAACGAGAACTGTCAGTTAAATTTGTTTGTAGCGTTTCTGAACCAGTGTCAGATAAGATTTACGTGAATTCGATCAGGTTGGTTAAAAAGATAAGTGTGTTTTGTGGTGAGGTATGTTTTATGAAAAAATAAAAATGTGTTTTGTGGTATGGATAGTAGTTTAGAGTTTTACGTTTTATATGCGTTTGAGGGCCAAAATGATATTTATTATGTTTTGTGCATTTATCTTTATGTTATCAATTTAAATGTAGGTTGGTAATGTTGGTATTAGTGTCAGTAAAAATATCCGCTAGTTGAGAGGATTTAACTGCTAGTTAAACTTTAACCGTCGATAGTTTAAACAGTTTATCCAACAAATAAATGTTAATTTCTGGATAAGATATTTAACTGTACATTGACAAACCAGCCCTAAGTGAACTAAGCTGTATCTGAGATGCACACGCATCTCTAACATTCGACATAAACGCACAAACCCTAACATCCTTTGAGGGGATTGACTGATGGCGTGTCTACTGAGACACTAATTGGAGGCCGCAAAGTTGTTAATTTGTTTACAAGTTGCCTTGGAAGCTCGTTGCTTAGAAGGAGGCATGTTTGAGTTAAATTAAAGGAAATGAAACACTAGACGCATACCTTGTTGGATAGTTTATGGTGTTCATCTGTTCGAAATTTGCTTCAGACACTGAAAAGGTAAGCCGATCCTCTACATTGCAGGCAACCTGATGAAAGGATACAGATATTCCGCCATTACTCCTAATTTGTATGAGGCACGAATAGAGCAATTCCACGACCATAACCTCAGTTGTCTTGGTTAGCTGATATTGGACAGACATTGGTCGTTGTGCACAGAAAAAAACACTGTTGCGTTTCCAATTAATTGTTAGTATTTGGATGTTTTTCCATCGCTTTAAATATATTTACAGTTGTTTCAAATCCATGTCATTGAAAGAATTCAATCCTTATATTCGAAGTAATTACAGGTACGCCAATAAATTCAAAATAATTTTATATTCGTTCTAACCATATGTATAGTCCTTCTTATACCAGTATTGACATATAATGCAATCAAAACATCCTTTTGTTTTCGAAATTTACCCTATGTTTCATTTAAGCGAAGCATACAATTTATTCAATGTACAAAAATTATTACTGCAACAGCAGTTCGTAATACTTCATCTGACAGTTGTTATAATCATACTACATCTTTGTCACCCAATCTTTACCAGATAAAAAAAATTAATCGAACTTTCACAGTAGTAATAATTATTGAAAGTATT
Organism: Callosobruchus maculatus; assembly: GCA_951848785.1. Taxonomy (NCBI): domain Eukaryota; kingdom Metazoa; phylum Arthropoda; class Insecta; order Coleoptera; family Chrysomelidae; genus Callosobruchus; species Callosobruchus maculatus. Next base: position 7,169,674 of record CATOUR010000033.1, read on the forward strand.
AGAATGTGGGTATAAGCTATTGATATTTCCGATAAAGATAAATTATTTATTTTTCTCAGAACATATAAATAGATAACATAGGCATTCGTTTGTGCTGGTAGTATACGGTACGGTATACGGTATGCGGAACATATCAGTATTTACTTCATAGAAATTCATCACTATAGAGGCTCTAAACCCATAACATTCTGTTCTCTTCTCCTCCTAGTATCGGTCTGCCTCTTATGTCTCGGATACTTGAAAAGCTTAAGAATTTTCTCTCCTCACCTATAATAACAAAAAGCAAGCACTTTGAAATAGTGCATATATTTACAACAAATCTATTTTAATACAGAAGTGAATCGTCATAATATACATATTCTTTTGTTTGACAATTATGTACTACAAATGTTCTTGGCTCAGTCGACCAAGATCCGAATAACTCTTTTCTTCGTTGATATTGGATGGTTTGAGGCATAATGCAGGTACTGGCCTGTGTGCGCTGGTTTTCTATGTACACTTTGGTTTATATTTGAGTATTTCCTTTTATTACCAAGACATCCAAAGATTGAAATTTGTTGAGATGCGAAAATAACGTTTTCAGTTATTTGTCTTCACGATTCCAGATTCTGAACGTATCATCCACAGAGCGAAGCCATAACTTTGGTTTGATGTTTGAGCTTTCAATGGCAGTTGATTCGAACCATCCATGTAATGGTTGGCCACGACTGGACATAGCGGTGATCTCATTGGATTTTGTTGTGCTCCGTTCATGCGTGATCTGCTATTTTGGACTTTAGTGTCTATGCTCGTTGTTCCTTAATTCTCGCTTCTAAACGTATCATATATAAAAACTGTGAAACTGTAGATCGTCAGATAAAATATTCACGATAACAAAAATACTTCAGCGCTTCACTAGGTACTGCACGATTTAAGTTCACAGGTTTGGCCATATATTTTAATTAAAATAAATAATAAAATCTTCACTGCTTCACTTTAAAACCTTTGTTTAAAACTACTTTGACAGCATTAATATTTTATCGAATAATCGACGATCTCCAAACATTTCTAAACCTCTGTAAATAAGTGATATAGCTTCGGAGCTTACGATTTGTAACGTTTTTCTAAATTTCCTCTACTTTTCAACTAAAGGGAGTGCAGGTCCTAACAAGCAAGTCCATAGTGTACCAAAGGGTATCAGAAGGTCTTGGACACTTTGCAGAGAAAGTATCTGCTAAGGGTGGCCAGTGCTTATCGCACGGTATCTACAAGAGCTTTGCAAGTTAAATGGCGATACAACCATTATGCTTACTGGACGAAGACAGGACACGGATCCGCCATGGTCAAGCACGCAATGCGATGTGCCGCCCTGAAGCTTAAAGACTGACAGCTAGTAAGTGGCAAAGCCTATGGAACGAGACTACTGATGTCGCACAGTGGACGATACGACCTATACCGTCGATAAAAGACTGGGCGGAATGCAGTCATCGACAGACGTCCTATTTTGTAACGCAGGCACTGCCTGGACATGGGCCTTTTCGAGTGTATATGAAAAGGAAATGACGGGTGATGGACGAGACAGAAGATACGGTCGTGCATGCCCTATTTCTGTGCGACAGATGGGGACTATAGGGACAGGAGGCAAGTCAAAAACTTCATGATGAGCTGATCCTAGATACTATGGTCCTGCTGATGTTCTCCGGCGTAGTGGCATGGAACATCATACATGGGATGGTAAACAAAATACTCTCTGCAAAGGAGAAACAGGAACGACCACAAGACTAGGCGAAGATAAGAAAATATTCTTATTTGTAGATAGAGCAGAGATAAGTAGTAGGGAATGGGTTTTAGCCGGTCGGGCCGTGGTGGCATGTTGGATGGACGCGTTTGCATTCGTGGGACATGTGATCAGAGGACTCATGCTAGTTCAACGTCAGGCGGGCAGACTCTCTCTTGCGCCTTCCAGTGTGCGAGGGCTTTTGTCCTTACGATCAATCTGATTTCCTAAACGATCTATAATAGAAAAAACTTTCCGACTAAAGAAAAGTCTCTTGTTACGTCTATGTCTGTATGAATTCCAAAACTTCATAGACATATTTTGAGAGTCTCCAGCTGTGCAGGCAATAGCTTGTATTTATATTTTCAATCCGTAGTATTTTTAGTCAAATTAAACGAGACGTTTCCTCAGTCCTTTGCGTGTACCGAAGCTAAACAAACTTACACAAGATAAGAAGCGCAAGATAAGGTTTTCATTAAATTAATTTCCTGCAAACTGTCGACGTGCAACTCATTATCAGTGGCATCGGTCATACCACTTACAATTTAGTTCTGACAGAGCCAGATACTTTGCCGCTGATGGCTTTGGCTCCACAAATCGATCTGTTAGTGAACAAGAGTCGTTGACTCTGTTTAAACCGATGTGCAGATTCATGATCTTCCAAAACTCAATGTTTGAAAGCCCGGTTACCAACCGCCCGCGAATAAGAAAGCGGCTGAGGCTGGCGCGTTAAACAAGTGTCAGCGATAAGCTGAGCTGCTCTTTTTTGTATTGCATCGAGTATGAGCAGTCTAGATGAGGCAGTAGCTTCTCAAATATTGAGGTAAAACGTCGAAAGTCAGAGTTGACTAAATTTCTAGCTGTAGAAGCGCTGCGAGAGGATAAGTGTCGGTGCACGTTAGATTTGAAACATTGCAGGTTGCAGCCGCCGGGAGATAAATTCCCCGGCAGCTCATTCCACAGCGTATAAGTTCTCCAAAAAAAGAAATGCTGAAGGAGACTGGTTTGGGGAGTACAGACCTCGACTTGGTGAGAATAAGCTGTCAGCGACTCTCTAGTGTTCCTCGTTCGGACGGTCTTCGGTGTTATTATCTAGGAGGGCTCAACCGCACATCTTCCGTGATAGAGTCTGTAAAACAGGGACAGGTCAGCCACCCCTCTTCGATGTTCAAGGCTGTGGAGGTCCTTTGCGAGATAAAGCGTATTGATGAGGCTAATTGCTCTCTTCTGGATAGTGTTCAGAAGCTTTAGAGAGTGCTTTGGAGCGCATTTGCACACACGGGCGCAATACTCCAACTATGATCGGATCTGTGCCTTGTAGAGCAGCAGTAGTTGCTCTGGTATAGACAGCTTCCTACAGCTGAACAAATCTCCAAGCTTCTGGGATGCCGTTTTAGCAATACTGACGACGTGGGCATGCCAGGACATGATATTGTTGATGTTGATCCCCAAAAAGCTTGACGGAAGGTGACTCGACTATTGGGTGACCCTCCATTTCCACAGTTAGAAAGCCAACGTGCGACTTCTTTTTCAGTGTTGTTGCCTGAGTTTTTTGTACGTTAAACTGTACTTTATTTACCTGCACTCACTCGACAATTGTTTTGATATCTACGTTGATCTGTGAGGCATGCTGATGTCGCCGACGTATCGTCTCCTGGAATGATAGTGGCCTGCTGATTCCATACACGATATTGCTGTACTGTCTTCTGCGAAGCTGTGGGTTGGATTGGATGTTATTTCTTACAGCGTTGTGATGTACAGCAGAAACAGTGTAGGAATAGGACGGATACCTGAGAAACACCGGCCTTTATTGAACGTGAGTCTGATGAATAGCCTGCTATTCAGCCACTGGTGCAGGCCAGGTGGTAGTCCATAAGCAGCAAGCTTACCAGAAGTCCCTCATGGCAGACTCTGTCGAAGGCTCTCGATATCTCAAGTGCAACAACATGGGATTCGCCGTCATTTTCAATTGATCTGTTCCACAAGTGAGTGACGTAGGCCAGAAGGTGGTGCTATTGCTGTCTAGGTATTTCAGGAGCTGTGTATTAATGTGGAACCTTAGACACGATACTAAAAAGAGCCGCAGATCTATAGTTGGTGGGACCGGTTTTTTGTCTTTCTTAGGGATAGGTTGTACGCAGTAGTTGATTATGACCCTAAGGTTTAGATGACTAGATACCGCCTCAACTGTCTGATCGGCGAATATCGTTGTACGATGTGGACAAGGATCACAGTCTATGTGTAAGCTACGTACGAAATTATAACAGAAAGCCCCTTTTCTCATTTCGTGGCCACGATGACAACGCAAGTACTTTACACCCTCATTGCTAATGAACAACTTAGCTCATCGCCTTGGCGCGGCGGCTACTATGCACATATAAACATGTCTTAACATGCAGCAACATGCAGCTTTCTGCATCATATTGCATAACTTTCCTAGTAGCCTTTTAATTGTTTACTAAGAAGTATCTCTATAAATATCCCTGAGACCCTCACACGTGTGTTTATCAGAGCATACTAATGAATCTTTCCTTGAAATACCTCGGGAAGATGTAAATGACCTAGTACAAAATAATCACCGAAAAGGACAATCTGGAACTGAGATATTAACCCTAGGCTCTCACTCTGTAGTAATTTATTTCTGTTATTCGACCTATCAGATCCATTTATTATATATCATAAATCTCACACCTTCGTTCCACGCTTGAGAGTGTACCATAAATGAATTGTTTTCAGTTGTATCTGAAACGTATCCATTTCCTTGCTCAACCTGCTTCTAAGCACAGATTCGAAGTTTTCAACGTGCAAGACAGAGGCGGTCTGTTAAATATTTTTTCGAGGTTATTGCTTGTTCAGTGTCCAGTGCTAATATCGAGTGAGAGGTCATCAATCGCATGCCTGTGAGAAAGCGTCTGGATGTGGCACGTTAAGACCAGGTCCCCAATTAGTCGAATTGCCCTTCTCTGGACGGCATCAAGTATAGACAGGGTAGTAGTGGTAGCAACTCCTCAGATGTGGGAGCAGTACTCCAAGGTAGGTGTTATCTGGACTTTTTTATAACACTAGGAGGTTAGATCGTGAGTGGGAGTACTTTCTGGCTCTAAATAGGTACCCAAGCTTTTTCCCAGTACCTGTTGTAATTGACGTAACGTATTCGTGCCAGATCATCATCATAGTCATAATGTCTCAACAGACATGTTGTGAACTCGTAAAATGTACCCATTTTACGAGTTTCTCTTGGGATATCCTTAAGACCTTTAATGCAGTAGTTTCCTATTTGCTTTCTGCATCCTCATGCCGTTGACCAGATGTATCTATTGGTTCATACGCCTTTAGGGACAATTTCTCACCCCAAGGACAAGAAGGTCCACTCGCCCACCCAAAGCTGTTGATTGAGAAGAGGTTACTGCTTATACCGACAGTGGTTTGGTTCCTTCTAGTCGCCTTTTACGACACGCTGGATATACGATGGGAGATATTCTAACCCGCCCCCACACGGGTCGTGCCAGATCAGATTTTCTGTAATGTTGACTCCTAAGAGCTTTAATGAGTGACATCTGAGCCTGGTTGTTCATTAAAACCGGGTGTTGGCTTGAGCAGTTCTTATTTGATAGGGTTCAGTGCTGGGTCTTGGAAGCATTAGACTTTACCATATTCTTGAGCCCCCAAGCGGTAATGGTCTCCAAATCCTTTGAAAGCAAAGCAGCCTCGACCACAGCTCATTTGCCATATTGCTTACTGGCAAAACTGTGAACTGGGTTTGCAATGCTCAAGAGCAGATCATTGATATGAAGCAAAAAATATGCCAGGGCCAATACCGATCCCTGCGAAACCCCAACAGCGTTGATGTTATCGGAGGAAGTTGAGAAGCCATCTACCACGACAGATATTTTCGACCTGAGAGAAAGTTCAACAGGGAGGCCGTAGGACGGAAGCCTGTTTAGGAGAGCTGCATGGCACAGTTGATCGAATGCCTTTGAAATATTGCGAGCAATGACGTGAGGCTCGCCAAACGAATGGATGGGTTTGCTCTACACACATGTGATGTAAGACAGGAGATTTCCAGTTGTTCTTTGGAGTTGGAATCCATATTGTCTAAAGGCATTTCATGAGCTTCTGGCTGACGCATGTCTCCATCACTTTACTGGTCACAGAGAGTAGAGCGATAGGTCTGCAGTTTGTTGGATCAACTTTGAATCCCTTTTTTTGACACCTTTTCCAGACTTTTGGGAAGATGCTGGAGTCGTAAGACATCCGAAAGAGGCGGGCGAGTATGAGAACAAGCTTCGGTGCGCACTTCTTCACAACAACACAGAGGACTATTTTTGTTCTGAACGTTATTATTTCTCTCATAGCTTAAGGTACTCTTGGTAAAGATGGTACCCGGCCACTTGATGGGAAATTTATAAGGGAATCTCCTGCAAATATTTTGGCAAATGCTTCGGCTTTGTCCTTGGAAGCAGTTGCGACTGTTGCATCCGCACGTGTGACTGGAGAGAAGCTGCTGTTTTTTGAATGACCAGAGTCCACATCTTGTTGGCTTTTTGCGTTTCGGACGGCTTCATTATATTTGTTCCTGAATTGTTTATTCCTTTGCTATTTCTGAGCCTTCATATGCGTTCAGCTTCTTGAAGTTTACTAAACTGCGAACTAATTTTGGATTATTTAGGTACACCTTGTCTATTCTACCTATCTTAAATACACCATATGCTCTTTAAAGCTAGTTCTACCAGATCTCCAATTTTGTCCTATGTAACACTTACCACAATCAGTATTGCTATTTTCATAATTATATTCCATACCTACTGAGTCTATTAACCTTGTCCATTCGGTTACCTAAAACTCTCAGTTTCGGACTAGACTGATACACCGTTCTCAAACCCAACCTTATAAATATCCAAGACCATTTGTATATTTTACATAGAAGGGTGGAATGTTCTGACAGCTGTATTTGCACAAGAGATCACTGTGCAGTGAGCGTTTCTGCCACTATCCAGCACAGGGATAGCAGATTGCTCTCCAGTCGTAATAGATGCTTTTCCTTTTCCTCTCAAACTTTCAACGTAAGAATTCTACAGGGGTCTGTTTTTCCGTTGTTATATTGTTTAATATATCATCTGAAATAATTAAAGTCGCGTTGAGGTAGTTTTTTTGCAGCTTCAACTACTAGCGTCATTAGCTACATAGCACGACAGGTATTTTAGATGTGTTTTGTTTTTAGATCTTAAAGTATAATTTCGTAAGTCTCAGGAACAGAAGAAGCCTACTAACTGCTGTCTCGTCAATAGATAGAGTCAAACGGACATCATCGGTTATCCCAGTACCAGTTTTAAGTTGTTATAAATGGGACCTTTTCCATAATCTAGTCGCGTATAGGAACTTGTACCGAGCTTGAACATCTTAAAAATGCTTTCAGGGCAAACTGCTACTCAGAAAGGCAAATACAAGATGTCTGCGAGCTGATACAGTAGAAAAGCAACTACAACTACCAGTAGCAAAAGCTTTCCTACTTTATGTTCCTCGGGTCACAGACAGAATTGAAAAGTTACTGCAGAAGGCAAATATCAAAACGATATAGAAACTAACTGGGAAAATACAACAGCGGACAAAATTGCTCCGGAGGTTTATACATCGGAACAACAAAGAGGTCGGTAAAAACTAGAATTTCGGAACACAAATCAAATTGCCGATTAGGTCAGATAGAAAAATCTGCAGTAGCTTAGCATGTACTCCAGGAAAGCAGTGGCCACGAGATAAAGTTGGAGAAGCCACAGCTTCTTGCTACGATATCTTATTATTACACCAGATCGCACATAAACGTAAAAACAACTTCAACAACAAAGAAGAAATAACAGAATATAAGAGACGCAAGGATTTTAAGATACGCAGAAGATCCACATGGATCGACAGTGCACAGCGCAGCCACCCCACTCCTAATCCGGGGCATACAAGTGCTCAACCCAGTGACGTCGTCTCAGTTTCTCGGAACATGCCGAATAGGTAACAGCTTCTGAGGATGCCAACAACTCGTGTCGGAGAAACGTCAACAAGCGAAATGCGCCAACGCCAAGGCGGCAGTGGGTGTCAACACCGGTCGAATGGCCCAAAAAACAACAGTTTCTATGGATGTTGATACCAGATTTAAAATACTTTAGCTTCAAGGTTTAATAATGAAGTTTACTAATCTATAAAGCATGAAAAAAATGCCTCTTTTCCCGCATACATAAATAGGATATGTTCTTTGCATTTTTGACTCAGAATACGCTGTCTATAATAGTGCAGGATTCTTATGTTTCATATTTATAAAAAAATGGAGTCAAGTTGATTGACTTAGTACTTCCCACACACAATGATGATACCATTTTATTATTTCCCATTGCATGAAACTATAGTCCAAAATCCCCTTGCAACTAAATTATCGCCCATCCGCCCGCAAAAAGAACATCCAACACAAAAACCCTCGTAAATAGTTTCTTGTGTCTCCCTCCTTAGGAACTAGGGCGCCACAGTTTTTTTTCTGCATGTTTGAACTGGACGATGTGAAACGATCAAGAGCCTCCAACCCGTCTAACAACAAAGTTTGAGCTGATTTTATGTTTTTGGTTTTTTGCTTATTGCTGCGCCGCCACTGACACGGTTTTTCAAAAACAAAGTCATTTTCCATTCTCGCAGCGGTAATAAATTCTGTGTCAAAATTTTAATATTCGCTTTACGCAATATATGTACATAGAACGAAATAATGCAAAACTCTTATCTACAGATCACAAAATTGGTTTCTGTAATAGGTAAGCCAATGTTCGGATGGACCTAAAAAAGTGTAATATGCCGCTAGGTATTTCTTCTACAGGTCAATAGACGGACTATTATGAATACAACAAATTTTTCAGTTTTACTACCCCTCACCCCCAAACCGCCCGGATTCCACCCCACCCAAAAAATTTCAAACGATCAGGAACCCGTAAAACGCCTAAAAACAAAGTTTGAGCTGTTTCATTTTTATAATTGCTGCGCCGCCACTGATACTATGTTTCCAAAACATACGCGCTTTCCATCCTCGCTGCGGTAGTAATACTGTGTCAAAATTTTATTAAAGTCAATTCAATAATTTTCGCGTTACGCAATATAGAACGATCTAAAACAATACTCGTATGTATACATCACAAATTTTAAGTCCCTGGTTTTTATAATAAGCAAGGCAATGTTCGGATGGACCTAAAAAAGTGTGTCATGCCGCTAGGTTTTTCGTTCACATATCAATGGACAGACCATTACGAATACAACAAATTTTTCAATATTACAACCCCCCACCCCCCAACCACCCCAAATTCACCCCCACCCAAGAAAATGTAGAAAATTATCAGGAACCCCTAAAATGCCTAAAAACGAAGTTTGAGGCATATTTGAAATTTTTCGTTTTTTTGCTAATTACTCCGCCCCCCGTGTAACGGTTTTCAAAATTATAGGAACATTACCTACTACGACCCCACAACATAACGCTGCCCAAATTTCATCACAATCCATGCAGCGGTTACTGAGATTACGAGGGTAGAAAGCGCGACAGACAGACAGACCGACAGACAGACAGACCGACAGACAGACAGACCGACGGAAACCTATCGGTGTGGGAAGTAAAAATATCTCATTGCCTTTTATTTCTGTGATCTTGATACACCCTGTATGAGACATCGCTGCAACATTTCTGTTGGATACTGAACACTGACAAAGCGAGATATATGCATAAACATACAGTGTGTCCCGGCTGAAATGTTTCACCCACCTTATCTCTGAAATCATAGAAAAGAATAAAAATCGCCGTGAAACTTCGATTTGTATTATGAGAGGGAACTTTTCCACAGAACACGTCATCATTGTGGCCTCAACCCCCTAACCCCAGCAACCACTACTTCAAAATTTTGAATCAGACCACCATACATGTGTTACTTCATTTTGATGGGAACTCATTTCACAAATACAACAATGTGGTTAGATTGATTCAAATTATGGAAGTTGATAAAAAATATGGTACTTATGAAAATGAAGTGCTATTTCCATTGCCTGAAATATTATCCTGAGAAAGTTCCCAAATGTTAGCCATCTTGCTCCATACAGACGTACAGGCGACAACAAAAGTATCTTGATCATCTCGAAAGAACCGTAAACCCCATAGTCACTCACCTACTTGAAAACGACGATAATTTACGTGAAAGTCAGCGGTGAGAAATGTGCGAAGACATTTTGAATAGCACTATATCACTTAATTTTGCTAACAACCATATTTTTTACGAGGGTTGCTCTATACCTCCGTCAATCCACCAGTACGCAGACAGCTGTTTCACGCTTATTAGCGATCATCAGTGCGCCATAGGTCGATTGGCTAAATAGAGAGCATCAGTTTTTTCATGTCTACCAGACATGTGAAGCATGTTGTGCTCAGACAGGCAGAACCTTTCTGTCACCTGCTACCATATTTTTTATTAACTCTGATATTGGTGAATCAATCTTCAATTCGATTACACTGTTGTATTAATCAATAAATCTGCTTCTAAACGGTGTATCGCAAGTACGGTAATCTCATTTAAGATTTTGAAGTTGGTGCTGCTGGGGGTGAGGGGGTTGATGACGTATTCGGTGGAAGACTTCCCCTCGAAATAATTGACGTGTCATGGCGATTTTTTTCATCATTTCAGAGATAAGGTGGTTGGAAAATTTTAGCAGAGTCACACTGTATAGTAAGTCTACGCCAATGCACATGGTATGCCCAGCACAGAGAATTTCATATAGAATTTAGTATCTTGTTTGTTAGTTTCGACTTTCAACCTTTATTCACATACCCATAAAAACTGTGCCATTTATGGTGTTCTACGAATCCAGAATCGTTTAATATTATAAGGTACTAAAGTTTATTGTACTATAAAGCTGTTTACTTGCAAATATGATACGCGAATGTGCTTATCCTCAAAAACGTCCAACACGTCTGTGTTATGGGACAACAGGAATATCGACGGGTTATCATTCAGAATCAGAAATTGAAAAATATATTGATTTGCTTACATGAATACCGAACGGTTTCCCATTCATCAAAAAAGTGGTGAAGGTGGTGAAGTGTTAAATAAATCGCATATTAATTATTCTGATCAGTGGGACCTACCAAATTTCAAACAAATTGTGAATACGAGTATTTGGAGTAGTTAATTTCATTGTATTTAATGCTAATGATAGCAATAATAAGAACAAAGGTTTACCACAGACAGAAAACAAGGGGACAGAAGAATTATAGACATACAGTCACTCCACACAAGACAAAAAAAAAACGCTCGGACGTTTTCAAAAGGAAACAGACAAACTTACATAGGTCAATAGTAAGAGTAGACAGGAACTATATTTCGCTTCCCCAATTCTCACCAGACCACGCAGCAGACGCACACAATCACAACAAGGAAAAAAAACACTTGATCGCAGAAAGCACTTCATGGAAAACACAGATTGCACATGAGCACATCAATGGAAGACAGTCATACACTTGGCTGCAGGATGGCTAACACTTTCCAGAAACTGAGGGTTTTATGCTTGCTATCCAGGACCAAATGATTGCGACACGAAACTACCTGAAATACATAATTGAAGATCCATCCACATCCAGCAGGAAATGTCACCAATAGAACCATATAGCAAGTGCATGCAAAACTCTCGCTGGACTCGAGTACACAGCTAGACATAACTCTGCAGCCAAAGTCATACACCAAGCACTAAACACCACAAGCTGATAGAAAACACAGATCCTGTTACAATATTACACATCAACATGGTTACTCGACCACAATAACACAAGCTATACTGGGTCGTCAAAATACCTACAGACAGGACTATCTCAGCCAATAGATCAGATATAGTTTTTCAGTCAAAGGCAGGTCTTAACAGACATGTAGTGAACTCGTAAAATGCATTAAGTCGGAGCTGGAGTATTGCCGACACGAATATTATCAATAGTTTTGAGCACTGTAGCTCGCCATCGTTCGCGATTTGTTGTCAGCTTAGTGGCGCTCTTGACACTCATATCCAGCAAACTGTTTCGTCGTATCCACCCAGCGTGTAGGGGGACGACCACGGCGCCGCCCACTCGGGGCATGACCCTGAACTACAAGTTTCTCCATATTATCGCTTCTGTGTATATGTCCGAAGAATGTAAGCATTCTCGTCGACACAATGGAGGATAGTCTTTTTGGACTACCGACCTCATCCAGTATGGAGACGTTAGTTCTATGGGCGGTATAAGGAACTCTCAGCATTCTCCTCCATGTCCACATTTCAAAAGCGTCTATGCGAGCTCGATCTGCCTTTTTAACAGTCCAAGTTTCCGAGGCATAAAAAAATATGGAGAACACAAGAGACTGAACCAGCGACATTTTTGTAGCTTTAGTGATGTTATGGTAACGCCATATTTTAGTAAGCTTTGTCATGGCCACACGTGCCTGTCGAATGCGCGGTCGAATCTCATTTTCACAGCTACCCGAATTATCGATCAAAAAACCGAGGTATATAAAACTTTCAACTACTTCACAACGGCCTATTGACTTTATTTCTCGATAATTATCATGCTCTCTATCTACGATCATAACCTTGGTCTTATTGTAGTTAATACCAAGCCCATACTCTGCACTACGTTGTTCTAAGATGTTTAATAGAGCTACTAGTTCTTCCTGAGAAGCTGCAATAAGGGTTGTATCGTCAGCAAATCTTAAGTTGGGTATTTTGCTTCCGCCAATAGTTACACCGCCATTCCAGTTGTCTAATACCTGTCTCATCACAAATTCAGAGTAAATGTTAAACAACATCGGAGATAATACACATCCCTGACGAACTCCTTTTCTGATTGCAGTTTGACTAGACAGGTTACCATCAATTCTTACATGAGCCGAATTAGACTCGTAGAGTTGCTGTATGAGAAACACTAGGTGAGAAGGAACTCCCATAGAGATGAGGATTTCCCAGGTAAAGTGACCTATTTGACAGATATTGCTATTCCCAAAGATATGAATGTCCAAAGTACCTACGCTGCAAAGAGGACTCAAGCTGGTCGAGTCCGCGTTTCCACCAGAGATGTGCGAGGAGGTTACGAGGAATGCGTTTCTAACGAACCAGTAGAATCGCTTGAATTACCTCGTCTCGCTCAGCACAGCTCTGGTGGAAACGGCTTAGCGGAGCGAGGTTTCTGTATGTGCATGTTTGGCGAGGAATGTGTGCTAGGAATGTGTTTCAAGTGATGCACGCTAGAAGTGTGGGCAGTTCGATTTTCATCTCCTCAGTAAATAACGTATGTTGCAAAAGTCCTGAGAATTTTTTTCAAAACTCGGGAGGTAGTTTCACCGTTGGAAACAATTCAGAAATCGTTACCATGGTAACCAGTCAACATCTAGACGTAACAATAAAACCATTTTGGTTATGATATAAGTTATTAAATGTCGTACAAATTAGATATTTGGAAGAGTATGTACAGTCTAGTTGGACGACTTGAAAAAAAAGAGATAGTTCGCCTATATCAAGATCAAAATATTTATATTGCCACAATTTATCGAGCGATCGGTGAATGCGAAGAAGGTATTGTATAAATTTACCAAAAGGTGGACGTCCAAGAGCGTTGAATGCTGCTACAGTTCAAAGAATGGTCAACAGAAGTGAACATCGTGCTGGAACTTCAATACGAAAGCTTGAACCCATTTTTCACGTCAATGCTAGCACAATCTGTAGAGAAATGAAGAGAAATAACTTAAAATTCCGAAAGATAAGAAAATGTCCAAAGTATTCTCCAAATCAGTTAGAAAGAATTCCTCTATGCTGCAATTTACGTCGTACTCATTTTGCTGGCAACATAAAAATTATTCTTGACGATGAAAAGTATTTCACATTTTCGAACTCAGAGATCAAAGCTAATGATGATTTTTATACAAGAAACTTTGAAGCCTGTCCAGATAATGTAAAATTTAAACGAAAAGAAAAGTTTGAAGACAAAGTGTTAGTGTGGTGCGCTATATCAGACAACGGTATTCCACAGCCGTACGTTGGACGAGTTACGGCCGAAGCGGTTACCGCAGATGGCTATACTCAAGGATGTTTGCCTAACGTACTTAATTTTATTAATACCTACCATGCTAATGACAATATCATGTTTTGGTCAGATCTAGCTTCAAGTCATTACGCTTTGCGTACTAGAAACTGGCTAGAACAATACGGAATACCTTTTGTACCACGAAACGACAACCCTCCCAATCTTCCTCAAGCAAGACCTGTCGAAACTTTTTGGGTTCAACTGAGTGTCAAAGTTTATAACAATGGCTGGGAAGCTCAAAACGAACAGCAGTTAAAAAGAGGAATAATGCAAAGATCAGAGAAATTGAATTAGAGTCTGTCCAAAACCTAATGAGGAACGTTAGGCGGAAATTGCGGGCCGTGGAAGATCATGGCTCATTAGTAGCACTTCAATATCATTTTTATATTAAAAAATATTGTTATTTTCTGTAGTTCTTGTTACAGTTCAAATATATTATTGTGAGATATTTTTTAATTTTTTTAAAAACTTCTCAAAGCCATCATTACCTTTGATTTCTGAGTTCGAAAATGTGAAATACTTTTCATCGTCAAGAATAATTTTTATGTTGCCAGCAAAATGAGTACGACGTAAATCTAACTGCTTTGGGGAATACTTTATACATTTTTCTTCTTTTTCGGAATTTTAAGTTATTTCTCTTCATTCCTCTACAGATTGTGCTAGCATTGACAGTTTTCGTGTTGAAGTTCCAACGCGATTTTCATTTCTGTTGACCATTCTTTGAACTGTAGCAGCATTCAACGCTCTTGGACGTCTACCTTTTGGTTTCTTTTTTCAAGTCGTCCAACTAAACTGTAAATGCTCTTCCGAATATCTAATTTGTATGACATTTTGACAACCTATATGATAACCAAAATGGTTTTATTATTACGTTTAGATGTTGACTGGTTACCATGGTAACGATTTCTGAATTATTTTCAACGGTGAAACTACCTCCCGAGTTTTGAAAGAAATTCTCAAAACTTTTGCAACATACGTTAGGTATAAAAATTACGAACCGACTAGTATCAAGTTTTACCATACACATCTCATGATAAATTCCACAGAACGCTATAGTTGCTTCTGGCTGGCCACTACATCTTCATTAGCATCATTGCTAGCCTCCCAAAAAGAGGAATTAGCTGAGCATTGTAATCGGTGACGTTGTAGGAATAATTCCGGCGTACCAAGCATTTTCCGAGATTCCGGGGTTGAAGCGGCTGCTATAAAAACACCCCTTCTAGCTATGACGGTCGACCACTCTCGGTTACACGCAGTCGGGTGTCAGGGGGCTGGCAAAGGGGTGATGACATGCTTAATTGGAAGTGATTACAAGGAATTTATGAATCGTCTGAACATCGCTAGGATTGTGATCGGCTTTCAATGCATATCACGATACTTGTCAACGGGCGGTGATAGCCGCGTTTAGCAAATGAAGCGATGGATTATGTTTGGTTTACACGGGCTTCGTGGCCAAGTGCTTAGTACTTGTCGCTATACTAAGCCTCAATAAGACAAGTGAAAAGTAACCGTTTACACGTTGGAGCTAGTAGAAGTTATTAGTGACCAGAAATTCGAAATGGAATGACGTCAGCTGATTTTGCACAGTGTGTTTAAGCAATATTCAAACATTATTATTTCAAGCATGACTGAAGAGCTTGAACGACAAATATTAAAAAGTAGTTGCGCGCCTTTCGTCTATATCTTTCAACAAACTATCCATCTCTTTGTACCAATGCAGGTTTGGCACATAGACAGTATCAGTCCCACTTCCTGATCGCACTGAATTTTGATTTTGTTTTTATTTTCCTGGTAATAGGTTGACCGAAGTGTTATCATTTTCTTTTTCGCCTCAGGCGCTCCAAAACCAGCAATATTCATCTCTTCAACGATTTTCTAATAAGCGGCATCTTTGGCGAGTTTATTTCTATATAAAACCGATTTGTGGTTCCATAAACAGTCATACGATTTAAATTCCTGGATGAACATTATTGTTGTTTCCGAATTCCACCTTTCCGCAGCCATGATAAATAATACTACATAAGTAAATAAACACGTGTTTTCACAGTACAACTTGTCACTAACTAACTTGTCGAGCTGTTTACACACGGTCAGCAAGCGACAAGTGCTTAGTAAATCGTGGTGGGGGTATCGACTTGTCACTTATTAAATAGAATCATTTTATATTCACTTGCACTATTTACAAACACTTATACTAAGCACTAATCAGGGTGTTTACACATGAGGACTTAATATTAGTGACAAGTACTAAGCGCTTAGCTACTAACTCCATGTAAACCGGCCATTATGCTGTTTCGCCAAAGAGGAATATTATTTACTTGTAACGGATATGGGGTTTTTTACAGCAAAAGGTCAGAAACAAATGAAACTTGGTGGGATGAAAGACATTGGTCTCCTGAACCTACACCTGATACATTGCTTCGTGACGATTTTCGAAAAATAGCGTCGTTTTGGTAAGTGATATCGAAAAAATCCTTAGATGATTTATGGAGAGGACGCATTTCTGCATAATTTTGGTCTTTACATTTTTTCTGTGCGATCAATAGTTTCTGTCCTATAGTGCGCCAAAGTTAGGGGTTGGTTTGTGATTTTCAATAAAATCAGAATTTCGTCGCGGATTAAGACGACGAACTTCATCGTCGATCATTCATTCTTGCTTCCCTAAGAGGATAATATCTTCCCATTTTTTTTAATTATCTGCAGCTGGCTAAACTTACACATTTTTTTTTAAAATACGACATTTAGGAACTGCTACCTGCTACCGATATGTGCTGTTGCGAAAAAGATCTTATTTGTGCATACCTTTAGTGGAAAATTTTTATGGTCAGCCTCCCACAAAGGCTGAAAGCCTGTGGCGCTGTAGAAGCGCTGCGAGAAGATAAGTGTCTGTGCATGTTAGATTTGAAACGGTGCGAGTTGTAGCCGCCGGGAAATAAATGCCCCGGCAGCTCATTCCACATCGTCGAAGTTCGGGAGGGGGGGGGGGGGGGGGTTCGGGGAGTAGGGACCTCGAACTGGTAAGGACGAGCTCGCAGAGCCTCTCTAGTGTTCCTCCTTCGGACGGCCTTTGGTCTATTACCTGGGAGAGCTCACTCGAACATCTTCCTTGACAGAATCTGTAGGACAGGGACAGGTCGGCCACTTTTCTTCGATATTCCAGGCTGCAGTGGTCCTCTGTGAGGTTAGGCGTACCGATTAGCGTAATTGCTCCCTTCTGGATAGTGTCCAGAAGCTTTAGAGAGTGCTTTGAAGCGCATCCCCACACATGGGATCAGTACTCCAAAGATGGTAGGACCTGTGCCTTCTAGAGCGACAGTCGTTGCTCTGGTGTAGACAGCTTCCTACAGCGGAACAAAACTCCAAGCTTCTAGGATGCCGTTTTAGCAATACTGACGACGTGGTCGTGCCAGGACAAGTTATTGTTGATGTTGATCCCCAGAAACTTGACGGAAGGCGAGTCGACTATTGAGGCCCTCCATTTTCACAGTTGGTAAGCCAACGTGAAACCTCTTTGTCAGTGTTGTCACATGACTTTTCTGTACATTAAACTGTACTTTACTTACTAATCCCCACTCGACAATTGTTTTCATTTCTGCGTTGTCGTATCGTCTCCTGAGGTTATAGTGGCTTGCCTGGTTCCATGCACGATACGGATGTACTGTCATCTGCGAAGCTGTAGATTGGATTGGATGTTATTTCCAGCAGCTCGTTGATGTACAGCAGAAACAGCGTAGGAGATGGGACCGATCTCTGAGAAACACCGGTGTTTATTTAAAATACGTTTCAAGCCAAGGTCTTCAAACTCTTCCTTAAACGCCCTTAGCATATAGCTAGCATCATCCTTTCTGATATAATTTTCAAAATTGCAATGCTTTGGTGTTTTGCAAATTGATCTGTACAGCTGATTAACTACACGATGAGTTTCCTACCCTTCCGGCTGGGGTTGAAGAATTATCTGACCATACCTTCCGGGGCCATTGTGATAATAAAATGTATACGCATAGCGCCTGACTAAGCTCGACTTGCTGAGGGAAGCACGATTGTGCTACGTTTCATTTAAATCTAATGTATTATTAGCACTTAACACAATAACTCGACCGGGAGGTCTGGGAATAATAGCGTATCAGAACAATATAATTGGGGTTATAAATTGTAGTTAACCAAGTATTACGGCGAGAGAAATTCTATGGGACGAGACAAAGTTAGTGTACGAGATACGCTTTGTCAAATATGTTAGAAAGCTAAGAAGCCATGCACCATCTGCCAGATATAGGGTACAGCCTCAGGCCGTTATTGTGTTTGAAAGGTAGGACAGTCAAACTCAAAGCTTCAATAAATTTCAGAAGACTTGTCTCTAAAAACTAAGTTTTTCTCATGGATAGCAAGAATAAATTGAGTTACAAAATTTTCCACCACCCTACTTGAGGACACTACCTATAATTAATAAGAAGAGAGCAATTAGACTAATCGGTACGCCTAACCTCACGAAGGACCTCCACAGCCTGGAACATCGACGAAGGGTGGCTGACCTGTCCCTCTTTCACAGATTCTATCATCGAGGATGCTCGAGTGAGCTCTCACAGACAATGCCACCAAAAACCGTCCGAATGAGGAACACTAGAGAGGTTCTGCGAGCCCATCCTTACTATGTCGAGGTCCTTGGAGCGTCTCAAATCTCACGTGCCATCTTGCAGTGCTTCTACAATGCCATAGGCTACTGTTGTGAAGAAGTGTTCAGTGAAGCTCTCTCCCATTCTTACTCGTCTCTTTCGGATGTTTTATGACACCGACATCTTCCCAAGACTGGAAAATAGCTTGCATCCAGCTGGTACAAAAAAAAGGAACCAAAGCTGATCCAACCAACTACAGACCTATAGCTCTGCTCTCTGTGATCAAACACCACATCACTTAACCAACGACAGACAATATGGATTCCGACTTCAAAGATCAACTGGAGATCTCCTGGTTTACATCATAAATGTGTGGAGCAAAATCATCCATTTGTTTCCCATGCAGCTCTCCTAAACAAGCCTCCATCCTACCTCCCTGTTGAGCTATGTGGTTGGCTCGCAGACTTCCTTTCTATCGTGGTAGACAGCTTCCCCTCTTTATTTCATAACATCAACGTTGAAGTTCCGCAGAGATCGGTATTGGTTTCAACATAGCTTCTGATTCACATCAATGATCTAGCACTATAAACTCAATCCAATTTTATGCAGATGGCAGTACGCTGCATGCATACATAGAGCAGTAGACCGAGCTCTATGGTCGAGCTGGAACGCAGATGACTGGCAACGGCTGCTTCGCTTTCAAAGCATCTGAAGACCATTACCGCTTGGCAGCTCAAAAATATGCTAAAATTTAATGCTTTCAAGACACGGTACCGTACGTTATCAAATAAGAAGTGCTCAAGATGGCACCCGGTTCTAATGAACAATCAAGCTCTTAGGAGTCAACATTACAGAAAATCTGATGTGGCACGAACACGCTGCGTCAATTGCAACGGCTGCTGGTAAAAAGCTTGGGTACCTATTCAGAGCCAGAAAGTACTTCTCGCCATCTAACCTACTCACAATGTATAAAGCCCAGATAAGACCTGGCCTGGAGTATTGCTCTCATGTCTGGGGAGCTCCCACCCCTACTACTCTGTCTGTGCTGGATGTCGTCCAGAGAAGGACAATTGGACTAATTGGTGACCCGGCTTTAACGCGCCACCACCAGCCACTTTCTCACTGGCGTGTAGTTGGTGACCTCTCACTCTTCTGCTGATATTCAAACGGAATCTGCTCCTCTGAGCTATGCGCTATAGTTCCGCCGCTTACCGATCCTATCAGATGCACCTGCGCGACTGCTGCATCTCATCCCAAGACCCACGTTCTTGATACATCAAGAACCGAGGTGTATGACCGTACATTTACTCCCAGAGTGTCTAATGCTTGGAGTCAACTGCCAGGAGATGCATTTATTCGGCCAGCGGGTGCTAGCCCCGCATCAACAAACTTCCCCTAACGAAACCTTTTCACATCAGCCGCGGTACTCTGGTATTTAGGCTCGGCCAACACAGTCTGCTGTGTTATGAAAAAACTGCCGTAATACAAGCACTGCCTCGAGCATTTTATTTTTTTTATTGCTTTTACGGACCTGCTGCTGTATCAGCACGACAGTGCGGGCGTCTTAAGCCGCGTACACATTTGAGCGCACATGACTTGACATTACATGCATATGCGTGCGCGCTCAATGTGTCTCTTCATGTGGTGATGTTTCTTTGGGTTTCTGGCTTCTAAATGAACCTAGTAGGCTACTCTTTTCCTGCTTTACAACTCCAACATCTGCGTAAAGTTTTCCTGCAATTTCTTGCCACCTTTTCGAGTAATAAAAGAATAATTACAAGAATCGCTTAGTACCGGGTACGTATGAGTCAACTCATTGTAAACACAAGTTGTTGCTCCATTTCACCTTTCCACATACCGCTATGTCGACAAAATGAAGAAAACTAAAACTCTGGCGCCAATTCGGGTATAAACACGACACAGAAAACGCAAATGTCCACACTGAGCACGCATACGTTGAACGTTTTCTTTGAGCGGGGACCGAAAACCGAAAAGATTTGGCTCGACGCATGCGCGCTAAAGGCGCGCGCGAGTCAGCCCGCATGCCCTGAGACACGACGAATGGGACGTCTACATTTGTATATTCCTGTATACTCAAACCATGTGCGCTCAGATGTGTACGCGGCTTTGAACGTACGTCTGAAGTACATGACTGCCACCGTACAAGTACGGCACTAGTCGTCCTGCGTCGTTACAGCCCGTTTACATGATGCGGTGAAGTCACCGTTTCGGTAGTTTTTCAGTAACTTTCACAGGGTGAGCCTACCAAACGCTTACGGCAATTTCGTCGTTTCGGTCGCGTGTCGTCACCGAAAACCGAATAGCTAATTCGGGAATAAAACCTAATTGGCGGTAAGCACCCAAATGACACATTGCAGTCCAAAGTTTTCTGTAAGTAATCTACGCCTCCTTCGACGATGCCAATACAAAATTATAAACGTATTTACGGTCATTCGCAAGAAAACTATTCAAAAAATGGAGTTAAGTTGATTGACTCGGTACATTGACACATAATGATGATACCATTTTATTATTTCCCATTGCATGAAGCTATAGTCTAAAATCCCTTGCAACTAAATTATCGCCCAGCCCAGCCCAGCCGCCAAAAACAACCCTCAACACAAAAATCCCTCGTAAATAGTTTCTTGCGTCTCCCTCCTTTGGAACTAGGATTTTTTTTTATGGTCGGCCTCCCGCAAAGGTTGAAAGCCTATGGCGCTGTAGAAGCGCTGCGAGAGGACACATGTCTGTTCACGTTAGATTTGGAACGCTGCAGGTTGTAGCCACCGGGAAACAAATTCCCCGGCAGCTGATTCCACAGCGTCGAAGTTCTCCAAAAGAAGGAATGCTGGAGGAGACTGGTCCGGGGAGTAAGGACCTCGACCTGGTAAGGATGATGCCACAGTTTCTTTCTGCATACTTCAACTGGACGATGCGAAACGATCAAGAGCCTCGAACTCGTCTAAAAACAAAGTTTGAGCAAATTGTATGTCTCTGGTTTTGCTGCGCCGCCAGCGACACGGTTTTTCAGAAACAAAGTCATTTTCCATTCTCGCCGCGGTAATAAATTCTTTGTCAAAATGTTATTAAAATCAATAATTTTCGCTTCACGCAACTTACATAGAATGGAATAAATAAAGCAAAACTCGCACGTACAGATCACAAAATTGGTTTCTGTAATAGGCAAGCCAATGTTCAGATAGACCTAAAAAAGTGTAACATGCCGCTAGGTATTTCTTCTACAGGTCAATGGACAGACTATTATGAATACAATAAATTTTTCAGTTTTACAACCTCCACCCCCCCAACCGCCCCGATTTCACCCAACCCAAACAAAAAAATTGAAAATGATCAGGAACCCGTTAAGTTTGAGCTGTTTTCATATTTTTAGTTTCTTATTATTGCTGCGCTGCCACTGACACTATTTTTCCAAAACATATGCGTTTTCCATCCTCGCTGCGGTAGTAATACCGTCTCAAAATTTCATTAAAATCAATTCAATAATTTTCGCGTTACGCAATATAACACAAATTCCAAGTCCCTTGGATTTTATAATAAGCTAGGCAATGCTCGGATGTACGTAAAAGGTGTATTATGCTGCTGGGTTTTTTATTCAAAGATCAATGGACAACCCATTATGAGTACAACAAATTTTTCAGTTTTACAACTCCCCACCCTCCAACCACCCCAAATTCACGTTCACCCAAAAAAACCTAGAAAATGATCAGAAACCCTTAGAACACCTAAAAACAAAGTTTGAGCTGTTTTTATATTTTTAGTTTTTTTATTTTTTCCGCGCCGCCACTGACCCGATTTTACCAAAACATACGCGTTTTCCATCCTCGCCGCAGGAGTAATAAAGTGTCAAAATTTCATTAAAATCAATTGAACAATTTTTGCGTTACGCGACATCGACCGATCTAAAACAATACTCGTATGTATACATCACAAATTCTAAGTCCCGTGATTTCTATAATAAGCATGCAACGTTCAGATGGCCCTAAAAAAGTGTACCATGCCGCTAGGTTTTTCATTCACATATCAATGGACAGCCCATTACGAATACAACAAATCTTTCAGTATTACAAGCCTCCACCCTAAAACGCCTAAAAACGAAGTTTGAGGTATATTTGAAATTTTTTGTTTTTTGCTGATTACTCCGCCCCCTGTATAACGATTCTCAAAATTAAAGGAACACTACCTACTACGACCCCACAGCATAACGCTGCCCAAATTTCAAAACAATCCATGCAGCGGTTACTGGCATTACGAGGATAGAAAAACGTGAATAGACCGACAGACAGACCGACAGACAGACCGACAGACAGACCGACAGACAGACCGACAGACAGACCGACAGACAGACCGACAGACAGACCGACAGACAGACCGACAGACAGACCGACAGACAGACCGACAGACAGACCGACAGACAGACCGACAGACAGACCGACAGACAGACCGACAGACAGACCGACAGACAGACCGACAGACAGACCGACAGACAGACCGACAGACAGACCGACAGACAGACCGACAGACAGACCGACAGACAGACCGACAGACAGACCGACAGACAGACCGACAGACAGACCGACAGACAGACCGACAGACAGACCGACAGACAGACCGACAGACAGACCGACAGACAGACCGACAGACAGACCGACAGACAGACCGACAGACAGACCGACAGACAGACCGACAGACAGACCGACAGACAGACCGACAGACAGACCGACAGACAGACCGACAGACAGACCGACAGACAGACCGACAGACAGACCGACAGACAGACCGACAGACAGACCGACAGACAGACCGACAGACAGACCGACAGACAGACCGACAGACAGACCGACAGACAGACCGACAGACAGACCGACAGACAGACCGACAGACAGACCGACAGACAGACCGACAGACAGACCGACAGACAGACCGACAGACAGACCGACAGACAGACCGACAGACAGACCGACAGACAGACCGACAGACAGACCGACAGACAGACCGACATACAGACCGACAGACAGACAGACCGACGGAAATGAGTGACGTGGATTTTCGTTATGCAGACATCATAAAACGCCCTAAAAGCATATTATCTCAAAATCGAAAATTTTCGCGATCATGATTCTCCCCTGACCTATCGGTGTGGGAAGTAAAATGAACCGAAAACCCGATATCGGCTGAAAATCTGTTAACAACCGTTTCTGTGTGAACATATCATTCGGTTTGCGCCGATTCGTTAAAATTACCAAAACGGTGATTTGGCCGAATCCTGTAAACGGGTTGTTTACATTCCTCGTGCCGTCCTGCACACTAGGGCGTAAAAAAATTGGCCATCCCGAAATGGTTCAAAATATCCATGAAAGAGCCCCTGAGCAAAGGGATTGCCGAAACGTACGTCTCTGCGTTCCCTGCGCTACTTGAGAAACTGTTGATTTCAAGAACTGTTCATCTCGTCGCCGAGGAATTCAAATAAGATTCCCCATTACGTCACGCATAACCCCAGGTATGTTCATAATTACAATAATAATGTAGTTATGATACCAGGTTCTGTCTGACAATTGCAGAGCGTACGCGCAAGCTGACTTGAATTATTGTAGCATTGAGATGTTCCATGTTCCCCGATGTTCCCTTTGCTTCTTAACTGTATTACTTGCTCTTTTGTTTAATTAATCCTGAGCTAAATGAACTTGAATCTGCGGATTCAATCTCGTTCGCAGTATGGGAGTGTAGAAGGGCATGTCAGTGGCATGTGTAAAGAGGGATTAAATTCCAATAAATGAATGCAAATAATATATAAATTGCTAGGCATGGGATGCTCAGTCTTATGGAGTGGAGTGGACTTGACCAGTAATTAATTTAATTTCACCCTAAACCTTTGAAGGCCACTGGCGTCATAATTAAACTGATTGCTTTTCAACGTGGCGTGAAGCCAGTTGCCTATGTATGTGGTATAATAACGATATAAACATATTATCAAGATTTGTTTTTAGTAATTACTGTCCTTAAAGGTGTCATTTTGGAAGTTCTCCCTTTTCTGTCTTTATGTTATTGAACTTTCTGTCAATTTAAACGTTTCTTTTTTAGAGTTTTAGTCGTTCTTTTTCACTTCCCACACCGATAGGTGAGGGGAGTATTGTGATCGCGAGAATATTAGATTTTGAGATAGTAAGCTTTTTCGGCATCTTATGATGTCTACATAACGAAAATTGACGTCACTCATTTCCGTTGGTCCGTCTGTCGATCTGTCTGTCTGTCTGTTCGCGTTTTTCTAGTCTCAGTAACCGCTGAATGGATTGTGATGAAATTTGGGTACCAATATGCTGTGGGGGTCCTAGTAGGTAATTTTGAAAATCGGTGTAATGGCGGCGGAGTAATTAGCAAAAAATAATAGATTTTAGATATTCCTTAAACTTCGTTTTTAGACGTTTTAGGGGTCCCTGATCATTTTTTACTTTTTTATGGTTGGGGGTCATACTGAGGTGGTTGGGGGTGGGGGGTTGTGAAGCTCAAATATTTGTTGCATTTATAAAATGCTGTTCATTGACCTGTGAAAGAAAGTCCTAGCGGCATAATACCCATTTTTAGGTCCATCCGAACATTGCCTTGCCTACTCCAGAAACCAAAGGACTTAGAATTTTTTGATGTTCACATACGAATATTGCATAACTCATTCTGTACCTATAGAATAACGTCGAAATTATAGAATTGATTGTAATATTACTTTGCCACAGTATTATTACCGTGGCGGAACAGGATAGAACACACGTGTGGTTTTTAGAAATCGTGTCAGTGGCGGCGCAGCAGCAATAAAAAACTAAAAAATATAAAAACACCCCAAACTTTAGGGGTTATATGTTTCAATGCTAAGCCCTCTGTATAATACACTTTTTTAGGTTCAACGGAACATTGATCACAGATACTAAGGGACTTAGAATTTTCTGATCTACACATGGGTATACATACGTACGAGTATTGCTTTAGATCGTTCTGTATTATGTAAGCTGGAATTGATTTTAATGGAATTCAGACACCGTATTATTATAGTGGCGAGGGCGGAAAACAGTATGGCTTTTATAAATTATGTTAGTGGCGGCGCAGGAACAATAAGAAACTTAAAACACAAAAGGAGCTCAGATTTCGTTTTTAGGCGATTTGGGGGTTCCTGAATGTTACGTTTCATCCGGTTGAGTTTTTGTGTTAACGATGATTTGGCTGCAAGGCGATCTCAGACTATAGCTTCATGCAATGGGAAAAAATAAAATGCTATCACCGTTATGTGTGGGAAGTACTGAGTCAATCAACTTGACTCCATTTTTAGAATCGTTATCATATATTTCAAAAAATGCTAATTTCGTCAATGAGTGGCTGTACCGAGAGATGACGGCGATCGGTGAAGCTAAGTAGCACCGAGTACCGTTAGTTCTTGGATGGGCGACCGCTCGGAACACCGCGTTATGCTGAGTTTCTCTTTTTTGTCCAGTATTAGTATGTAGTGTGTATGTATGTAGTAGTCAAAAAGTAATACAATGAGACATACAGGGAATCATCACACAATAAACCTGGTAGTGCCCTAGAGGATATAAAATCTTGTGCAGGGCATTAAACCAAGTAAAATATAAATACAAAAGTACAGTTAACGTAGACTGAGATAAGAGACAAACAAGCAAATAGCATAATAAAAACTTAAAATAAGTCGTACAAATTAAGACTTAAAGGATAGGTTAAGATCTAGGTACTGAAGAATGGATAATAACAGCAGGTTGCCGCTTTATCCAAATATTTAGATGTCTTTTAAACTGAAGCAGTGGTTTCATTGATTGTAACTGACTTGGCAAAGCTTTATAAACTTTTGGACAAAGATATGTAAGATTGCGCTGACCAATAGATTTGAACATCCTTGGCGACTGAAACTTAGTTCCTTGCTGCCTTGTGTCACAGTTATGTTGGACTAACTGACATAAACTGTATTTGTGTTGAAACGTCGCTAAATCGCGGAAAAATAGCTGACGAACATCCATTAAGTTACTTTCAATATAAAGTTCTCAATTCTGGATAAATTTCAACTCATGTAAATGCACATCGGCTACGCCTCCCCATGCTATGATTCCATAAACAGTGTGTGATAGGACTAGTGCGTAATATAGTGTTTTCAAGTTTTTTTCATTAAATATACTTTTGAAAAATTTATACACATTCAAATATTATACTACTCAAGTAAAGCCTCAGATAGGTTTGACTCAACCGCATGTTCTTCAATCAGGTGTCTAGATGTGACACTACAATATAACTGAAATAATAAGATACAGGACTAATTCAGGAATATTTGAGGTTTAAATGGAGGATATTACAGAATACTTAACTTAGCATTGAATCTAATCTTCCTATCATAAATTTGAGTACAACAATTTTGTAGGATATCTCGGATATACACAGAATAGCATCAACTTTATGATAAACTTTCAATTTAGTCTATATTTAAATATGCACTCCCCACCATACAACGTAGAACTATACGATACGACAATTCGATTCCCGAGAATCTCAGTATGTGAACAACATGATAACATGCGACGAGACTTGGAAGTACTATTACGATATGTCAACCAAGGCTCAAAACAAAGTTTGTTGTGAATTGCGGAAGATGTCGTTTTGGATACACATAAGATAATCTCAGCAAAGTGGTACACAGAATAGTGGCTGTCTAAGGTCATTGGAACTATATGATAAACCTGCTGCCAAAGTCAAGAATAGACACCTGAGTCCTCCATTTCAAGCAACTCTTTAGATCTAGTAGAATAAGCATGATCATCTTTAAGACTAAGAAAATTGGATTTGTTTTTATATACATAGACTGCCACCTCATATATGTAAATACTAGGTACTGTTAAAATATTCAGAGCCTTGAAATAATTTCTACAAGACTGACGCCAACGAAGGTTTTCAATGATCGTTATAGCACATTTTTGCAGTAAAAACACTCTATCAATAGATGAGCTATATCCCCAGCTCAAAATACCACATCGCACATGACAATTAAAGCTGGAATGGCACAGGCACAGGTATTTAATATTACTATTCATCTATTAAAGCGTAGCTTCATCATTATTTGATGCATCTTTTTTAACAACACCACCATTTTATCTAAGCAAAATTCTATATAAAATTGAATATACTTTAAAATGATGCAGCATGTTATAGGCCTTTTATCCTTTCATGGCGAAGTAAAAAGTATTGTAACATACTGTATATTATGGTATTCGTGTATTGCGTATTAGTTGTCATACAAGATGTAAAGTCAAAGTGTAAGGTTAGATCTTTGAAGTGTAAACGTCATCGAATCGTCTAGAGTTTTCGGGAATGACGGATGGCATTCTAGAACGTTATACAGGTGGATAAAATGCAGGTGGATGTAGAAAAGGCAGATGAATATGCAAGCACAATGAAATCCATGCAAGGCACGATAAACTCAATGAAGGAGCAGTTTGACAGAGACACGAAGAATTTGCTGAAGAAGAACGAAGAAACTATCGCTAAGCTTCAAGGACAACACAGAGTAGCCATGAGGGAACTTACAGCAGACCGGGATAAGCTAAAGCAGTTGCTTCACTCTCAGAAACGGGAATGTATGGATATTAAGAGCAAGTTTGAAAGAGACAAAAAGAATCTGTTGAAGAAGAATGACCAACACAAGGCAGCCTTGAGAAAGCTCAACGAAAAACACCACAGAGAAGTTTCTGCTTTGAAAAATGAAATCAAGAGATTGAAGGCTTTGAATCAGCCCAAGGAAGCGGAGGATAAATGTGACCAAGTTAAGGACGAAAATGCAATCCTTAAATAAATACCTGGGCCACGCGATTGTGCAAGCCAAAAAGACTGCGGTCAAGGAAGACGAGTCAAGGTTGGGAGAAAGGTTGGTGCATCATGTAGCGGAAATCAAGGAGATGAAATCAGATATGACAGATGCGCTTGATAGTGTGAGAAAGGTCATCTAAGACTTGTATAAAGCCAGAGACGTTGACAATAAGATAAAAGAGCAACTGGCGAATTTGGAAGATGAGAACGTTCGACTGAAAAAGGAGCTGGAAGACGCTTTGGCTACAGCACAGGCTGATAGTTCGGGGATGAAAAAATTGAACTACGGGCATAATAAGATAAAGCAGAAGATTGCGCAGATGGAAAGCGAGGTCAATAGCGATAGGCTAAAGGAGAATTCGAACAAAGTCATTGAAAATGCAAGCAAAGGTGGGTACGAAATATCAGCGATGCAAAATGATGATGTAGATTTGAAGCAAATATTGTCGCAGCTGGAGAGAGAAAACGCGAAGATAGGAACAGAGTTTAACATTGTGCTCAAGGACGTGTCATGGGGCTCTGATCAAGCCGCGCAACTAAGGAGCGACACTACTTGGAGACGAACCGCCTCAACGACTTGGTCTACAGGTTATGTACGGGAACTGGAAAACCGAAGGTCGACTATACTGATGTCTGTGGTGATACAAGAATCGAAGTTGTTCGTCGAGGACGCCGAACGCTAAGGGGGGAAGAATGTAACATACTGTATATTATGGTATTCGTGTATTTCGTATTAGTTGTCATGCATGATGTAAAGTCAAAGTGTCAGGTTAGATCTTTGAAGCGTAAACGTCATCGAGTCGTCTAAAGTTTTCGGGAATGACGGATAGCATTCTAAAACGTTATCGAATTCTCTAGATGGTTCGATGAAGTGTATACAAGGCACCACGGGTAGCGTAAAGTAGTTCAGTTGAGTTCAGTTCTAGATGAGATAAGGTTAAGGGATATTGTATTGAGTTGTGAAGTAAAATGGTGAAAGTTACGTCCAGTTTGATTCTTTGGTGAAGAAAAAGAGGCCGTCGTGACAGTATCAATAACTTTATCACCCATTTCATGACGGAACGCCTTATCTGAGTCGAGATGTAATTAAATGTGTGTATGCTAAGCCCCCTGTACGCAGTTTTTCATTCCCCCATTCTGAATCGACGATATAATTTACATATATGCCCACGTACGCATATAAGCTGTTGAATATTTCAGATATAGTGACATGCCCTACTCTCAGCATATGCTTACGAATTCTCTCAGATTTTGTCCCAAAACTATAAATCTTCTGTTTCCATTTCAAACTTCCTACGTGTTAATAACGATTTTTTGCCACGTCAGGATGCTAGCTTAGACTATTGTTTATGATTTATCTCCGACTTTTTTAGTTTTATACGGCGTTTATTGAGTTTTCACGTTAGTGCAGGCAAATGTGGAATTTTGCATATACCCAGAGCGATGAACTAGGTCAGGCATTGCCTAATTGCCAGAGACTACGTTCTGTATCCCTGTATTTGAAAGAGGGTGATCGTGTGCATCCTTCTCAGGATCCCTTAGAACCAAGAGAGTCGAGTGTTCCACAAGGAAGCATTTTGGGCCCGCTTTATTTATCATACCTACATACATACGATCTACCGACAAGTCGAGAGCTGCCAGGAAAAAATATCTTAGTTACTTTAGAGTACCTTAGTTACTTTCAAGCACTCTCTAAAGCTCCTGGACACTATCCAGAAGAGAGCATAATTAGACTTATCGATACGCCTTACCTCACAAAGAACCTCCACAACCTGGAACATCGCGGAAAGGTGGCTGACTTGTCTTTGTTTTACAGATTCTATCACGGAAGGCGTTCGAGTCAGCTCTCCCAGATAAGAACACTGAAGGTCGTCGGAACGAGGAACACTAGAGAGGCTCTGCGTGCTCATCCTTACCAGGTCGAGGTCTCTACTCCCCAAACCAGTCTCCTTCAGCATTGCTTCCTTTGGAGATTTCCGACGCTGTGGATTGAGCCACCGGGGAATTCGTTCCGTGACAGCTACAACCTGCAGCATTTCAAATCTAACGTGCACAGACACTTATCCTCTCGCAATGCTTATCTACAGCGCCATAGGCTTTCAGCCTTTGCAGGACGCTGATCATAAAAAGAGGCTGTCGACATTCATATCGCTAATAAAGTTTAGGTATGTATAACATATTTCATCAGTTCACTGTCCTTTCAGTGAAACTCAAATGGTTTGAGTACCCTTCTGAATGCATCCCGGGTTTAACTTTTACTTTATATTACAAATTTAGGTCTCTGCCATTCACCACATTAAAAAATGTTTCCAAATTCTTCCACAAGTATGAACAATATTCCTAAATAGCTAATATAAAATCACAAATGAATGAATTTTGTTGTTGTAGGTAATACGAGTAGCAATGACAAAATGCAAATCGAAGAACTCTTACTAATTATGAGATATCATCATATATATTTGGTACGGATTTGGCTGTATCAAGCAGTCATAAAATATTAAACTTTCTGTTTGGACACGGCAAGGCTGTACGTAGAATTATATTCGTGGCATCCAGTGACATCAACTTTTGACAAAATTTTACTTCATGTCTCTATTATTCTCGAAAGGCTTTGTTGCCTATAGGAATGATGTCAGAAGAAGCCGCTGAGGCGCGTAATAAACACTTTGGGTCAAAGTGTCAACATTGTCCTCGAAAATCCAGCAGAGATGCGATAAATGTATTATTACTCCCCTGATAACTGCCATGAGACCCACTCCTAGAAAAACTACTAGCCATGGCTATCCTGCAAACATAGACATTTGGGTTACTTCATGACTCAGTTTCTCTCGGGACATGGATCGTTTAGAGCAGTGGTTCTTAACCTTTTACTCATTAGGGACCATTTTACCAAATGTTTGTCTTGCCGGGGACAACCCAGTTGATTTACCTAAATTAAGGATTGTTTGATGAAGGAAACAAGCACAATTTCATTATTAGCACTCATTTATTTATTATTTGGCAAAAATGTAAAAGTTACAGATTTTAATTTAATGTGATTTTTGTGACTGCATACTCTTCACTAACTTCTGAATTCTTGGTTCAGTGCTACTCAAAGCTAAACGCATGTCGGCAGTGGCATCCAACCGATTTCGATGCTTGTTTTTAATAATCAGAAGCGTCGAACGCCCCTGGTCGCATAGATACGTCAATGAAAATGAAGTTAGGTAACGTATAGCAATGTTTCGAAGCTTTTGAAAAGAAATTGCTTTTTGGCTCAAATAATCTTCAAGATTTATTCCTGATTCGAATGTATCTTTTAAGTTCGTGTCGTGTTGCATTTCAAGCACTTCTTCTTGAATTTCATCAGAGACATCAGAAACGTTGACAATGAAAGGATTCTGGATCAGTTTCTGAATACTTTTGTCCTCGCAGCCAGGGAAATAGCGATTGAATTCACTTCTTAAAATAGTCAAATGAAACATCATCTTCTTTAATTTATTCTTTAATATTTGCACCTTGTCCGTCAATGATGTGGTTGAGCGTTTCAAATGCAGAAAAGCTTTTTACTTCGACCTTACTGATACATAGCTCGATTTTAGCAATAAATGCCCTGATTTTATCTTCATATGGAAATGTGTTGCTCATGCCTTGAAACTTCAAGTGTCCTGTTGAAGGTTCAATTTATTTATTTGCACAAAAAAGTCAACCAAATCACTTAAAGCGCGCGCGGCTCGCGTTGTTTCGGCTCGAGATTACGTCACGTCACATATTATTAGGATGGCTTCGCGGACCACTTGAAATGCCTCCAGGAACCACCACTGGTCTGCGGACCACCGGTTAAGAACCACTGGTTTAGAGCCTTCACCTATAGAATAGGTAAAACCCCAGATGACAAGTGTATTTACCATCATACCATCTTTGAGTGTGTCAGATGGGAACGATTCAGGGAGGAGACGGAAATGCAGCTACAAGAGAAACTGACCCATGAAACAATTATTCATATCATGATAGCAAACAGAGGATCGTGGAATATGGTCCATAAATTCGTAAATAAGGTTATGTCGGTCAAAGAAAGCGAGGAGTATAAGCATAAAACAGTAAATACATTGTAGCAAAGAAGCTGTAGAAAAAGGCGAAATATGAGGAGCTCCCGTACTACGACGTTAAGTCCAGACAGATAGTTCCGTAGTATGAAGAAACAATAAAGGAGGTGTTTTAGTGGGTATTCGATTCCCCAGAATGGGTTAGGACCCCCCATACTACCATGTCGTGATCGAGCCTAAGAGCACAGCGCATGGTGTCTGTGAATGGGATTTCACCTTCACCAAAAAAAAAAAACTAATAAATAATCCCTCAAACAAACTGTTGCGACACCTTTGCTTGCACAAACTGTGTATCAGTCTTGTTTATCTCCCAATAAAGATGTTGCAAAAGGTGCAGAGGACAACTATTAAGATGAATATTGTTTGCCACTGTCCAAGTAACACAGCCTCTATGCTTTTTTTAATAATTTCTAATTCTCCAAAGTATACACTGTTAATGCTTCATTTGGTGTACTAAGTACATTTTTTGAGGATATTGCAAATAATTACACTGCTCCTGTTCCTGTTCCTCTACCTTCATGTTCTAGCGTATATACTGCAGAGCTATACGCGACATGGCAATCCCTCAAATTTGCAGAAAATCAAAATCATACCAAAATATTGATATGCACAGATTCTTTAATTGCACTTCACTCTATCTGCAAAATGTATAGTAGAGACTCATTGGTTAATATGATAAAGTCATCAATGCATTGGCTTCAACAAAATCTGAAGGAAATCATATTCATGTGGATACCAAGTCATGTAGGTATTGAGGGAAATGAAGCAGCTGATTCTGCAGCGAGACATAAAACTCAAGGCTGTCAAAAGAAGTGTTAGACCCTGGATATCTATACCAAAACTGACTAGAAAAAATGAAGTCATCCTAACAAGACTAAGAGTTGGACATACAAGGCTAACGTCTAAGGACTTACTGAGAGGCGAATTCCAACCACAGTGTCATTTTTGTGATACACCTCTTACGGTTCAACACATCTTAAATGACTGCCTACAGTACGAAGTGGATAAGACATCACTAATGTTGCCAAATAGTATCCAGCAGTGTCTAGCCAGCAACCTTTTAGTATTGAAAAAATCATACAATTTCTCCCTCAAACACATTTATATAAAAAGATATAGAGATTTGATACAAATAAAATACCGTGTATAAGCAGACACCTAAACTAAATATAAAATTTGTTAAGACAACTACAGAGGCACAAAATTTTACTTACAGATCATATTGCTCTAATTCCAAGTTATAATAAATACATCCAAATGCAATCCAAATTTAAAAAAAAAATCCTTATACCTCCGTAGCTTTCCTTTGTGCATATATATCCTATGTTATCCATGGCCCACTTGTGTATGTCAGAAAAGTCGTCCAGATAGACCCACGAAGCGTGAAATGTATCCCTTGTCTATATCCCAAATCATCCTAGATAGACCTTTATGGGTGAAGGGTAGCGGCTAATAGCCTCTGTAGCTGATGCCGCTGTGGGTTTAAAAAAAAATTACACTGTTCCAAGTAAATTGGTATTGAAAAATATGTGCGCCGGTTGGTTTTTCTTTGAATTAATTGTGTCCTTCATAAAGCATAACGAGATCACGAAGATCGACCTAGCTATTTTGCTTAAAGTTCCTCGCATACAATGCAATCCAATTTCAATTATATGAGGAGAGGAATAGGGATTGAGATGGAAATCAGCTCGAAAAAATAAAATGAACGATTCAAATTAAAAACATTCATCATGTCTACCTGACGCTTCGTCGAATTTCTGAATGACAACTTACATTAGCTATCAAGAGAGAATATTTTCGAGCGGTGTAAGCATACCGAAATTCAGATCGATCCAAATCTGCCACGGCAGGTCACTGGCATTACTGGCAATCTGGCAAACAAACAATTGTCAGTAACTGATCATTAAAATATACCAGGCACGTATCCATACATTTGTAGCGCGTTTACATTCGACCTATATAGTATAAAACTTCAGCACGTGACTTTAACATATATACAGAGTAATCAATTTATACTCTGAAGTTTGATACATCCGTTATTATGAAAGATACAAAAAGACTTTCGAATAAAAGTTGCAGGTAAAGCTGAGGTCTACATTTTAAAATTATTTTATAATATATAGGGTTATTGGTAATGTTATGGAATACCAAAGCTGCGTTCCTAATGGAATACCCTATATATTATCCCCAATTTCAATTGTACTCATTTTCCGTATTCCGGAAATATAGGGTTTTATCAGGTTATAAAGAATATTTTCAGAGATATCGCCAGTTTTATGTGAAAATCTTAATGAATGCATCACCCTGTATCTTAAAAAATCAATATCTGGAGGCTTGATTCTCAATACTAGAATACACAACTTTGGTATGCTGTGACTTTATCCATAATCCTGTATATTGTAAAATAATTTTATAATGTAGACGTTATAAAGCTTTACTTACAATTTTTATTCAAAAGTTTTTAGTATCTTCTATAATAACAGGCAGTCCAAGTTTGTCGTATTTGTATGGTCTCCAGGTCATATAGGAATAGCTGGAAATGAAAATGCTGATACTGCAGCTCATGCAGGTGCCACCCAGTTAAGTACTCCAACAGAAAACTGTCCCTTAAAACTGGAAGACTTCAAAGCCTATCTGAAAGCAAGGATAAATCACCTGTGGCAAATAAAACGGGAACAAAGTGATACACAACTTCGCCTTTTGCAGACCACAATATGTAAGTTCCCATATTCTAGTACATTGACCCGCAGAGAGCAGGTATGTCTCTCACGAATTCGGATAGGGCGCACTCGTTTAACATCATCATTTATGTTATTAAATGAAGATCCTGCCAGCTGTGACATATGTCAAGTACGTTTAACTTTGAAGCACATCATCCTTGAATGTCCACGTCACTCTCATGCCCGTACACTTTGCGAAATACCGCAGACCCTTCGTGAATGCTTTAATAACCAGAAAATGTGCAACAAACTATTACACTTCACAAAGTCCATAGGACTTTTTAAATCTTTATAAATCTGAGCCACGCGGCTAATAACCTCAAAAAAAAAATAATAACGGAGGTATCAAACCTCGGAGTATGATTTGATCACCCTGCAACAGTGCAACTCTACAATCATAAGCAAATTATATAGAGAACTGTGTGGCTTATACACGTCATAGTAAACAATCAGCACAATATCTCAGGTTGGCGGCAATTCCACGCGCATCCCCCCTTTTGGATGATTATTTTAGGGATGCTAACGATACCTCGATGCTTGAAATGTATCGATACTTCTGCACTAATATCGAGTATTTTTATCTTAGATACTTTTTGAGCGATTCCAAGCTGATATCGCTACTTTTGTAGCGGTATTGGTATCGAAAATAATTACAAACCAAACGCGCCTCCATTGGCGTCTACAGTTCTATGCTTGACTGAAAAACGAATTGGTACCGGTATCGATATTTTTATTTTCTCTACCCAGACTTCACACACGTAATCGTTCCAAGGTCAAATTCTGTGGGAACCATTTTTATATAGGAAATCCTCAGAGATATTCTACTCGCTGTTTACTATGCTGTGGTTTATATTTGAGAAGCGCCCTGCTGTACAGATTCTATCAAGGAAGATGTTCGAGTAAGCTCTCCCGGATAATAACAGGCCGTCCGAACGAGGAACACTAGAGAGGCTCTACGAGATCATCCTTACCAGGTCGAGGTCTCTACTCCCTGAACCAGTTTTCTCCAGCATTCGTTGTTCTGAAGAACTTTGACGCTGTGGAATGAGCTATCGTGGAATTTGTTTTCCGACGGCTACAACCTGCAGCGTTTCAAATCTAACGTGCACCGACACTTATCCTCCCGCAGCGCTTCTACAGCGCCATAGGCATAGTGTCATAAGCCTAGGAAGCCATGATATGGTATAAGATTGTCTATTTTAATGCCATTTATCAATTTATTTAGCGTATGGTTATAGCACACATGAAAAAAGGTCATAAAAAGGTTAAGCAGTTAAGACAAGTAACACAAAATAGAAAAATGCGATCTAAATGGTAACTAGGCTATACGTTAATATCTAACCCTGGAAATATATTCTACGGCTGATGGCTTGGCTTGGAGGAAGTCCTTTTTGTTGCCTGGATATGCTCTAAGGCCACATTCTTGCACTATATGCCTGACAGTTTGGGGTTCCGCTCCACAGTCGCACCGTGAGGATTCGCGCTTGTTCCATTTCAACAACGAATCAGAGCACACTCCATGCGACGTCCGAATTCAGTTTAGGATCGACCATTCCTTTCGGTGGAGCTCAAAATCAGGGAGCTCTTGACCAACAGTTAGATTAGTGTTCACTTCTTCTGGTGTTAGTGTCGCCCAAATTTCTGCCCATTCAACTACATCAGATTCAAGTTGGAAAGCTGTTGCAATTGGTGGTTTTCCGGACCGTAATCTGCGCAAGGAAAGTTATGACAGGAAGATTATGTCAGTGCTGAATAAGTATTTTGTAATATCCTCTATTTAGACCTAAAATTGGTCCTTAATCTGGTTATTTAATTTATATAATTACAGATCTAGTCTACTGATTGCATTATCATGTGGTTGATTTAAACCTATCCAAGGTTTTACTTGCGTTGTAAAATAACTGGGTTGATGCTATCTTTATAAACTAAAGTATTTTCAAGTGACGTACAAGCCTTATTTGCGCAAATTAACTTATCATCAAATTTCATGCTACCTTTTTTGGGTCTAGTCCTCTAACTAGACTGAATCTGAAGTCTAACTAATTTGGCTAACTGAATAGAAAGTAATGTAGATGCACCTTGAGATACGTTGTGATCTCTCCAAACTTTATTCCGTAGGCATAGTTTTATTACCAAGCGATGCGGCAACACTTGGCTCAGATAAGGTGTGTCAGGGAATGTATGATAGCGTTGCTGAGTCTTTTTACTTCGCAATGAAGGGATAAAGGACGTATAACACGCAACATCATTCCAAAGAAAATATTCTACATAGAAAAAAACGGAGTCAAGTTGATTGACTCAGTACTTCCCACACATAATGATGATACCCTTTTATTATTTCCCCATTGCATGAAGCTATAGTCTGAAATCTCCTTGCAACTAAATCATTGCCCACCCGCCCGCAAAAACAACATCCAAGACAAAAACCCTCGCAAATAGTTTTTCACGTCTTCCTCATTAGGAACTAGGATGCCACAGTTTTTTCTGCATGCTTCAACTGGACGATGCGAAACGATCAAGAGCCTCCACCCTGTCTAAAAACGAAGTTTGAGCTAATTTTATATTCTTGGTTTTTTTAATATTGCTGCACCGCCACTGACACGGTTTTTTAAAAAAAGTGTCAAAAATGTTATCAAAATCAATTAAATAATTAAAATCAATTAAATAATTTTCGCTTTAGAACGAAATAAAGCAAAACTGGTATGTACGGACCACAAAATTGGTTTCTGTAATAGGCAAGCCATGAAGCTAATGTTCAGATGGACCAAAAAAAGTGTAATATGCTGCTAGGTATTTCTTCTACAGGTCAATGGACAGACTATTATGAATACAACAAATTTTTCAGTTTTACAACCCTCCACCCCCCAACCGCCCCAAATTCACCTTCATCCAAAAAACGTAGAAAATAAACAGAAACCCCTAAAACCCCTAAAAACAAAGTTTGAGCTGTTTTTATATTTTTAGTTTTTTTATTATTGCCGCGCTGCCACTGACTCCATTTTTCCAAAACATATGCGTTTTCCATCCTCGCCGCAGTAGCAGTACTGTGTCAAAATTTCATTAAAATCAATTGGACAATTTTCGCGTTACGCGATATCGAACGATCTAAAACAATACTCGTATGTGGATACACTTCACAAAGTCCCGTGGTTTCTATAATAACCATGCAAAGTTTGGATGGACCTAAAGAAGTGTATCATGCCGCTAGGTTTTTCATTCATATATCAATGGACAGCCCATTACGAATACAACATTTTTCAGTTTTACAACCCCCCACCCCCCAACCGCCCCAAATTCACCCCCACCCAAGAAAAAGTAGAAAATGATCAGGAACCCCTAAAACGCTTAGAAACAGAGTTTGAGGCATATTTGAGTTTTTTTGTTTTTTGCTAATTACTCCGCCCCCCGTATAACGATTTTCAAAATTATAGGAACATTACCCCTCAGAATATCGCTGCCCAAATTTCATCGAAATCCATGCAGCGGTTGCTGAGATTACGAGGCTAGAAAAAAGCGGCAGACAGTGAGTGACGTGGATTTTCGTGATGTAGACATCATAAAACGCCCAAAAAGCCTAGTATCTCAAAATCGAAAATTTTCGCGATCACAAAATACTCCCCTCACCTATCGGTGTGGGAACTAAAAGGGCGGTGTTAAGTATTAAAAATATGCTTTAAATAGTGATAAGTCTACGCTTAAATATACCTGAAGTTTTGCTTAAGTGGTGAAATATTTGAGTTAATGCTATCTTTGTAAACTAAAGTATGTTTGAGTGAAGCACAAGCAGTTGTGGTTGAAGTATATCTCAAGCTTATCTAACTTCATTTGCGTAAAATAACTTATCAAATTTCTAGTGTCTAGTCCTACACTGAACATGGAGTCTGACTTATTTGGCAAACTGAATAGAACGTAGTGTA
Organism: Callosobruchus maculatus; assembly: GCA_951848785.1. Classification (NCBI taxonomy): domain Eukaryota; kingdom Metazoa; phylum Arthropoda; class Insecta; order Coleoptera; family Chrysomelidae; genus Callosobruchus; species Callosobruchus maculatus. The sequence goes on from CATOUR010000033.1 coordinate 7,208,732, forward strand.
AATGCACCTTTAGATTCATTGTGATCTCTCCAAACTTTATTACTTCGTAGTCATAGTTTTTTGCAAAGCGATTCGAGAGAACTCAGCTCAGATAATGTAAGTCAGGAAATGTGCGATAACATTACTGAGTCTTTTTACTTCGCAATGAAAGGATAAGAGACCTATGAAATGCAACATAGTTTGGAAGAAAATTCAATTCTACATAGAATTTTGCTTAGAAGAAAAGGATGGTGTCATTAAAAATATGCATTAGATAATGATAAGTCTATGCTTAAATAAACCTGAGGTTTTGCTTAAGTTGTAAAATATTTGAATTAGTGCTATCTTTATAAACTAAATTATTTTTGACTGAAGCACAAGCAGTTGCGGTTGAAGTATATCGTAAGCTTATCTAATCTTGTGTAAAATAACTTATCAGCTGCCTTTTTTGTGTCTCTAACTACGCTGAATGTGGAGTCTAACTTATTTGGCAAACTGAACAGAACGTGTGTAAATGCAGCTTTAGTGGTGAAATATTTGAGTTAATGCTATCTTTGTAAACTAAAGTATGTTTGAGTGAAGCACAAGCAGTTGTGGTTGAAGTATATCTTAAGCTTATCTAACTTCATTTGCGTAAAATAACTTATCATCAAATTTGATGCTACCTTTCTAGTGTCTAGTCCTACACTGAACCTGGAGTCTAACTTATTTGGCAAACTGAACAGAACGTAGTGTAAATGCACCTTTAGATAGATTGTGATCTCTCCCAAACTTTATTCCGTAGGCATAGTTTGATTCCCAAGCGATCCGACACGCGCTCTAACTTGAAGCTGCATAACGCTAGTTCTGAAATATCAAACAGATTAATGCTCTTTCTGGTGAAACTATGGTTTCAGCCCATGCAAGACTGACGCGTATTAAGCCGTGAAGTGTCCAGACAATCTCGAGTACACACTAACGGAATTATTAATTATGCTGGAGTTGAAGTTACTTTACATATCAGAGCAAGCCTCCTCTTTTAGGGGTCGCACGGAAGGGTCCTCAATTTCACACATTACAGTGATTACGATGGCCCTTCGTTACCTGATTTTATACAGGGTGTTCCAAAAAAGGTGATCCCGTCTCCCCCGTTTTTTGGCCTAACATTCCCAGTTTCTCGGCAACGTCGTTCTACAGCTCTAAATGTATGTTTACTTGGTAAGTTTCTTCTAGGAAGCTTTTCTACATAACGCATAACAGCAGCGCTGGAGTTTCCTAAACACTCGCCTAAGGTTAAAAACATGTCGGTGTATTCAACATTTGTGTACATTTTGATTTACAATATCTAATTTTACAAACAGCGGTTTCAAAAGTCTAATTATTGTTGTCTTATTCTCTTAGCTATCAATAAAAGTCAGTTTTCCATGGCAATCTTGGACAAAATCAAGATATACCGATTAGAATGGACTCTTGTCAAACGTTACAAGAAAGAAAAGCCCCCAATCCATTTTTTTAAATGTATCTGTTTGATCAATGATGCCTCATTTGCCTGACAAAAATTTGTTTATTCACATACTACATAATAATTAATAATTATAATATTTAATAACTTTAACATTACTTCATACCAGCATCGGTTATTACTCCATAATTTTCAAATCAAAATATTCCGAAAACGGTATACACTATCGAGTTTTACCAAAAGTTCCTTTTTGGTGTAGAATTGAATGGTGTTTAAGTTCACCTAAAATTTTAATTCATAAATCTGACCTTCAAAAAGGTTATGTTCAATACTACCTGGTATGAACCGTGTAACTAGCGCTTTCTATGAGAGTCAGATGTAGAAACAATTTTATAGGATGTACTTGCTCCCAAAACATATTCGTGTGAAATTTCATTACAATGTTGCCAGTAGTTTCGGCAAAATCGTAAAAAATGTGTATATTTTTTTTTTCTTCAACGCGCTGTACCTTGAATACGGATGGCATTACGAATTTTTTTTATTGAGACAACCTAAATTATTTTTCAGTTCTCTACCTATCCTTTTCTTAGAACACCCTGTAGAACAGCCAAAGTGTAAGTCTAGCGCTGTTGAAAATGAATAGTCGTTGCAAGAATGTAATTTATTTCTGTGTATAGCAGAAGGCCAGTCCTGCTATTCTTCGGGAAAAGCTTCCTTTTGTTTCATCCATATACAGTGTGTTCATTTGAAAACTTACCACCACAGATTTATAAAAAAACGCCGAACATTTTTCAAGGAGAACAACTTTTTAGCCGACAACTACTCCACCTTTTCGTACTCTTTGTACCCTCTACCCTCCAGGGTCATCCTCCAAAAAATGTTAAATTAAACAACAGGGGGTATTGAGCAATATTTTGTTTTGAAGGTATGTCGAAGTCCTCCATTTAGGCGTTCGATTTTTTTAAATTGGTCCATTGATTTTCGAGAAAATTAGAAAAACCTTCATGTATCTCAACTTATTCAGATAGAAAACGAGAACACACAAAAATATCACTTTTTATTGAAATGAGTGTTCAAAATGTTGCCCGTTATTGTCCAAATAATGATATAGATAGACGATCTTCAAATTCCTGACGGACAGTTGCAAAAAACACAATAGATCTTAAATGGCCCAATAGAAAAAAGTCTAATGACGTCAAATCAGGAGATCTAGCAGGCTATTCCATAGGCCGGCCATCTTCGCCCTATCCATTTATCTGGAAACGTGTCGTCTAGCCATTGCTGAACCAGAAGAACAGAATGAGGAACAGATTTCAGCCTCATCAAGTAGGGTTTCCATCCTCTTCGATTTTGTTTTCAATGGTTTCAGTGATGAGCAGATTATGGTATTTTCTAATGTATCCAAATAAATACCTCCATTTAAATTGCCATTAATAAACAATGGCAGTGAGTTGTGCGTATGCTGGTGAAGCCGTATTTTACATGAAAAACACATAAGTATAAATATGTGTACTCAGGCCCCTTAAAGGTGAAATTACAAAGCGCATCGCAAGTGCAATCTACGTAGTGCAACCACTGCAACCACTCAGCTTGTCCCAACTGTGCTGCCATCGAATGGATTCCGATACAATTTGTATTTTCTAACCTGTCTTTGCAAACATGCGGAATCTATTCAGCCCCCAAGCTTTGCGACAGAGGGCTGAGGAGTGGCACTTTCATGTTGACAATTTAAGGCCTATTCAGGATGAGAACATCAAGAGTGTGACTGTATCCTGTTGCTGGGATGTAGAGCGTTGAGCCAAGCAAACAATTCAATGTATTTAAATTCACACCACACACACACATACGCATACCAGGGTTGCCAAGTTAGTATTGCTGTACTTTACCATGAATGGAAATAAATTGCAAATTGAAAATTGAAAAATACGAATAAAATAAATAAAACAAAAATTAAATATATTATAAAGGAAGTACGCTCTTTACCAAAAAGCCGCCAAAATCGGTAATATAATGTAGCTATTAACCATTGGAGACGGTTCCAAACTCCATAACTGTAATGCAGACAGTCGTACGTCTTCCGTTCTTCGAAATTTAAAGGTGCTTTCCATACAAACCCTGTCTGGAAATGCAGCTGCAATTAGTAGTGTTTTAGTAAAGAATTAGGACTTTGCCAAATTACATAGCATTAATCCCTGTCTCAACGGGCACTATGTAAGTGATCTACAGCCATATTTTCGCTAAGCGAATTCGCTTGGATGTTGCTGGAAGTTTTGCTCCATAATACTAATGTTGAACTACTGACAGCATAGGTTATTGCCAAAATTACGGATGCTACTTACTCTAACTTAAACTGTTCCAACTAATGATGTTTGGCGGTCTGCTTGATTTGATTTTAAGGGACTTAAGGGTCTGGGGTATAGCGCGCAAAATTGAGGATCCAAGAAAATACGTATTCCCGTATTAGCGAGGAGGCGTGGCCGCCTGTTCCCTTTCTCCAATGGGTGTGTCTACGATGAGGGAAGATAAGACCAAAAATCCAAAGTTAAGGTCAAAAGATCCAAAGGTAAGGTTAAAAGGTCACCATTAAAATGGATTTCGCATTTCCAAGCTCCTGACGTTACCTTTAGATTTACAGTAATGATTCAAAGAGCAAATTGAAGGAGAAAGCTTGCGCTTTGCCACTGGTGTGGCCCTGTTTTGATATCGTGTTTGGTTGTTGAATTACAGACATTTGAAGAATGTATGATTTTGCATTGCGTGTTTTTTTGCACACTAAAAAACTTTTATTGAAAAAACTGCTTCTAGATGTCATTCATTACGATCTGAACTATCACCTTCTGAAATAACGTGTATGTAGTTTGAAAAACGAGTGAGTTCTGTTCAAATGGGAATCCATGTTTTACATGGCACATATTGTGTGGCTAACGTAAATTGAACAGCCAAAAGAATGCAAAAAATGTGGTGAGAGAAAAAAGGATGTTGCCATAACTCTTAATAATTTCAGCTTATTTCCTTCTTTTACGACTTGTTTTATTTTATATATAAAGGAAACGGCAAATAATTTATATTCACTTAATACTTCTTAATTACAATCGGCAACAACAGATTTTATTCCCGACCTTAAAGACGGTCCAGCATCGGGATTGGATAACCGCAGCAGACGATAATTAATGTCTCTGTCATACTTATGTGTTTTCTGCCCCTTTTTGAACTCGATATGATAATGACGATCGCTACCTGAGGGACCGTCCCGGTCTCCCTCAATTTACGACGGTCAAACAGTACATATGTGTAACTGTCTGTACCTAGGCCCCTTAAGTGGGCCAACTTTAATTACTGCTTCTGAACAATTTTGGTACACTTTTGCGTTTTCAATTCATTGTATTTGGATCTTTTTCTATCGCTATAGATATATTTGCAGTTGTTTCGACTCTGCGTCAACGGAAGAATTGAATCCTCACACACTCTCGCTGCTAATGATTAACTGAACTAACCTCCGTATGAGCATGTTTCAACATGCAGAAACATGCAGCTCCCAGCGATTTATTATTGCGTCATATTGAAAACCTTCCCTACAACCCTTTGTATAACTACCGCCACTTCGGTATATTTCCCTGCAAGAGATGGGTAGGAGGATAAAAAGAGATGGGAAAGTCAGTGATACACAGCATGTAGCTATTGACGTTCAACGTTGTCATGGCGATTGTCATCATTATCACTCCCAGGGCTCCACTGGGAGATAGATAAAGGATCACCCACTTCCCTCTCTCACTCACTCTCATAATGTTCTGAAGCTAACGGCAAACGTTAAGCTTCATCTGCACACAAATAACAACAGCAACAACAACAACAATATAATCAAACGTATTTACTCCATTAAATACAAATACAGATATCTACAGGGTGCTCCAAAAAAAGGTGACCCCGTCTCTAGGATAGGAAGAAAACTGAAAAATAATTGGGGGCGGTTGTTTGGTAAAAAATTTCGTAACGCCATTCATATTGAAGAAACAGGGCGTTGAAGAAAAAAAAATATACACATTTTTTACGATTTTGCCGAAACCCAACAATGTAATGAAACTTCACACGAGTATGTTTTGGAAGGTAGTATAATTATCCTATAAATTTGTTTCTATACTTTATTCTCATAGACACGGTTCATACCAGGTAGTATTGAACATAACTTTTTTGAGGTTAGATTTATAAATTATGACTTTTGGTGAACTTAAAAATCATTCATTCTACACCAAAAAGGTACTTTTGGTAAAACTCGATACTGTATACTGTTTTCGGAATATTTTTATTTGAAAATTATGGAGTAATATCCGATGCGGGTATAAAGTAGTGATAAAGATTAATTATTGAACAACAAACCACAAGAAGAATACTATGATAAAGAATAAGAACATGAAATGAAATACAATTAGAGTAAGATTTCACGAATACAAAAGTCTATCCTTTTTTCTAAGGATTCCATTAATTTTCTAAACGGTTGGGGATCAGCTATGAGGTTACTGAAGTGACGTTGAACTCTATCTTCCAGTTACTGATGTGAATTTACCCCTGCAGCATAGACTTTTTCCTTAAGGTACGACCAAACTGTGTAGTCCAAAGGATTAAAATCACATAACCAAGGGGTCCAATGAATCGCAGCTTCTGTACCTCTACCAATTCACTGGTTACTCAACCAATCACACCTTCTATCAAAGTGCGGTGGAGCTCCATCGTGCATAAAGAATAGAGATCTTCGCTCTTTCAGCATTAAATCTTCTAATATCTCGAATAAGTGGTTGTTTAGAAAATCCAGACACATATCACCATTAAAATGTTCAGGTAGAATGTGATGACCTCTTAATTTGTTACGTAAAGTTGCTGCCCAAACATTACCTTTAAATGGATGTTGGTGAAGTGATATCCTTTTGACATGTGGATTCTCAAAAAACCAGTAGTGTGCATTAGGGGAATTAAACGAGTTCCATTCCAAAAGTCTCCTTATCCAGTTTACCCAATTTTTGGTAAATGAAGAAAATCGTTTTTTGAACATACTAATTACACTATCGGTGCATATATTTCTTTAATATATTGATAAGGTGATAGCAACAGCAACGGTGTTCTTCTTTTAAAGAAGACTGATATAAATAACAACACTTTCAACCTTTTGGTTTGCATTTGGGGAGTTTTGATGTATCACCAGTGGACAAAGCAAGTTTTGACGCAAAGAAATCGTCACATGAAGGCATATAAAAAGAAACAGATTATTTATCTAAACTCAAGACTTCTTTCAGTCAAGACAAATGGTAAGGCTGCTTTTAAGTATCAGAAAGGAAACTAATTCTGGTTATACAACATAAAAAATAAGGTTGTTCTCATGGAATAGAAAGCAAACCAGAACCTAGGTTTTCTACTTCCATTGTGGTAAAATATGAGTTTCCATAATATTGTTAATATTATTTTCACTTTTAATAATAATACCCACTATACCAATTTCGCTCTAAACAAGACGATAAAACGTGATATTTATGATACAGCAGCTCATTACACACTAAAACACGCAACACCGGCTACACGTCTGCCAACCACTCAAAGCGCTGTGATTGGTCAGTGGGATAAGAGAACTTTTGGCGCGACATTCTGAACGGATTAGGCGAGTTTTGGAGCGATTCTTAATTTTCTTCTTCACTTTGCTTGGTTAAGGCAAGTTCCGGAACGATATTTTCTACTGAATATATAGAGTTTATGGCAAAGATTCCAATTGCGAGGTTAGTATAATTTTTATAAAACGTGGATAAGACGACTTTTGAAATGGAACGACTCAAACATACCTTGTCGCGTAAAGGTGGACTCGTCCGTAAAGTAATACATTTTAAAAAAATTGGATTGAGGGCTGTCCTTTCCTGTAGTGTTTGACCAAAATCCAATCCAGCTGGTAGATCGTCTGGCAGGAGCTCTTGGACCTGTCTCTAATGATACGAATGTAGCTGCTGTTCTTTTAAGTATCCTCCAAGTACATGAAGAAGCCGTATTTGTCTGCCTTGCCATACTCCTTATGCTAACCGTTGTGTCTTGATCAACCAAATGTAAAATAATACCTTTTTATCGATAGTTCTTGCTATTCTCGGCCTACCAGAATACATTTCTTTTGGTCTCACATTCCCAGTTTCTCGACAACGTTGTTCAACAGCTCTAAATGTATTTTCACTTGGTAAGTTTCTTCTAGGAAACTTTTCTGCATAACGCGTAACAGCTGGGCTAGAGTTTCCATAAACACTCGTCTAAGGTTAATAACATGTCGGTGTATTCAGCATTTGAGTACATTTTGATTTACAATATCTAATTTTAGAAATAGCGGTTTCAAAACACTAATTATTGTTGTCTTGTTGTTATAACTATCAATAAATGTCAGTTTTCCATGGCAATCTTCGACAAAATCAAGAAATACCGATTGGAATGGATTCTTGTGAAACGTTACAAGAAAGAAAAGCCCTCAATCCAGTTTTTTTAAAGTATCCGTTTGATCGATGATGTCTCATTTACCTGACGAACATTTTTTTATTCACATAATGAATACTAATTAATAATAATAATAATAAAAGAACTTAACTTACGAAACATAGAATGTCACACCCCAACGCGTGCAAGGAAAGACTCACCATAGACAGAAAACAGGGAGGCAGAGGAATTATAGACATACGTCACTTCATTCACGACAAATAAAAACACTAAGACATTCTTTCCGAAGCAAATAAACAAACCTTAGCAATAGTCACAGCAGACAAAAACTATACACCACTTAACCTCTCTTGTCCGGATCACGCAGCAGACACATATTATTATAATCACATCCAATCGCAACAAGAAAAATTAACACCTGGTCACAGAAAGCACTTCACGGCAAACATAGGTACCGTGTCACGCAAGACCATATTAACGAAAAGCAGTCATACACCTGGCTGCATGATGATCAGCTGTTGCCAGAAATGGAGGGTTTCATGCTTGCTATCCAAGACCAAGTGGTTGCGACACAAAATTACAAAAAATACGTAATTAAAGATCCATCCATAACAGACGATAGCTGCAGAAAATGTCACCAACAAAAAGAAACGATAGATCACATAACAAGCGGGTGCAAAACTCTTGCCGGTACCGAGTACACAGCCAGACATAACTCTGCAGCCAAGGTCATACACCTAGCGCTAGCCACAACGAACAACTTAATAGAAAACACAGATCCATATTATAATTACACTCCGACATCAGTACTTGAAAGCAATCAATACAAACTATACTGGGACGTTGTAATACATACAGACAAGGCTATCCCAGCCAATAGACCAGATATAGTTTTCCAGCTCGACAAAGTTACATACTTGATAGACATTGCTATTCCCAGTGATGTGAATATTCAAAACACCTACGCTGGGAAAATATCTAAGTACACGGACCTTGCCATGGAAATAAAATGACTTTGGAAGCAGGACAAAGTTACTATTGTTCCCCTCATTATGTCGGTCTCAGGCCTTACACCAAACACATTTACACAACACCTACGACAGTTAGGCCTGGACGAAAGGTTACACAAAATATTCCAAAAGTCTGTAATCCTGAAGACCTGCAATATTGTACGATCGTTCCTAAATTCCGATCTGTAATAGTTCAGGTGTTGACTTAGCATAGCCCGTCAACATCTGTTGCTACCGCGAGAGAAACTTGAAAAATCAGGATAATAATATTTAATAACTTTAACACTACTTCGTACCAGGATCGGTTATTACTCCATAATTTTCAAATCAAACTCCGAAAACGGTGGTATGGGGTTTTACCAAAAGTTCCTTTTTGGTGTAGAATTGAATGATGTTTAAGTTCACCTAAAATTTTAATTTATAAATCTAACCTCCAAAAAGTTACAGTTCAACACTTTCTGGTATGAACCGTTTAACTAGAGCCCTCTATGGGAGTCAGGTATAAAAACAAATGCATAGATGTACTGGCTTCCGAAACATATTCGTGCGAAATTTCATTACAATGTTGCCAGTAATTTCGGCAAAATCGTAAAAAATATGTATATATTTTTCTTCAGTGCCCTGTATCTTCAATACGGATGACGTTACGAATATTGTTTACTAAGCAAACCTCAATTATTTCTCACTTTTCTACCTATCCCAGAGACTGGGTCACCTTTTTTTGGAACAACCCTCTATATCTATAGTTAGCAGGTGAGCAGCTCAACAGATAAAGTTTAGCCACAGCTGCTCTCAATAGCTAAACAAAAGAAAAAAACAAAAGACAGATAACTATAACGGATAACTATGTGGTGTCCCAAAATACATGCATACGTACCATTGTTGATTATCGATTTCGAATAGGAGCTACTTTGTCCAGTTTGGAGGGTTAGCTGTATTTTTTTAAAACTATAAAGAAACATGCATTTAGCTCTTTGATCGAGCTATGAAGAGAGGCATGGTCATTAATGAGGTATTGCGTGTGAGTGTGACGATATTGTATACGTATCTTAAAATCAATTTCACACGTAGGTGTACAAGAATTCCAGTAATGAGCAGTTGATGAATAAAAGTTAGAAAATTATGTTTACCTACATCACGAATTTTTAATCAACTTGATAGGATCACGGTCTGATACATGGTTGAACTTCCTCAACCTAAAAATAAAACCTATGCAGCTATTTCGTACCACATCTATTTATATAAGACTGACTGTATGTGAACAAGGATAAGATTCACACAATTCTTTCTCGTGCTTCAGAATTTATTTGCAAACAAGGTTTTTAACGGATGTGGGTTTTCTGTAACAGGTTGCATAAGTGCTCCCGAAGTCACAAATTTTCTTCGACAATCACTCCAAGGCACTTAAAACTTTTGAAAAAAGGTAGAGTTTCTATGACATCTTTTCGAAAGTATTGATAAGACAGAACGGCCGATGATTCATTAGCATTTATGACTAGATCATTTTGAGCTCAATATTTACAAATCGAGTCAAGGTCCTCACTCGTTTCTGTAGTGACTTTGAAAACATCTTCAGGTCCAAGCAAGTACAGCGGCTGAGTGTCGTCTGCGTATGATAGTAATAAAGAGTGTTAAGTTGGTTTTGCTATTTTCGCTACATATACATTGAAAAGTAGTAAGGTTTGAGTATAAAGCTTTGGGGTAAAGTACATGATGACAGTTCAAGCTATTAGGCTCAACCCTATTGTAGTCATGAAGATGCCGATCGTTCGATTTGTCTTTAAACACTCACTTAATTTAGGCTGACAGAAACCCAGAACAGCAATTTTCTCAGAAATGGTGGGAGTGCTACTTCAACAAGAATGAAGCTATATATATTTTTGGATAATGGTGAAATCACAAAATTAATTAATCGTTAATTCCGATGACCCTCGTTCGGGTTGACTTGGTTGTAAGAGTATCTCAGACTATAACTACATGCTATGGGAAAATAATAAAATGGTATCACCGTAATGTGTGGGAAGTACTGAGTCAATCAACTTGACTTCATTTTTACTTCCCACACCGATAGGTGAGGGGAGTATTAATTGTGATTTGTGATCGCGAACATTTTCGATTTTGAGATATTACGCTTTTTGGGCGTTTTATGACGTCTACATAACGAAAATCCACATCGCACATTTCCGTCGGTCTGTCTGTCGGTCCGTCTGTCTGTATGTCTCTCGCGTTCTTTATACCCTAGTAATCTCAGTAACCACTGCATGGATTTTGATGAAATTTGGGTACCTATATGCAGTGGGATCCTAGTAGGTAATGCTGCTAAAATTTTGAAAATCGGTGCAGTGGCGGCGGAGTAATGAGCAAAAAACGAAAAAACTTAAATATTCCTCAAACTTAGCTCTTATAGACGTTTTAAGAGTTCCTGATCATTTTCTATTTTTTCGGTAGGGGTGAACTTTTGGTAGTTGAGGAGTGGGGGGTTGTAAAACTGAAACTTTTTTTGTATTTATAATGGGCTGTCCATTGACCTGTGAATGAAAAACCTAGCGACATAATACACGTTTTTAAGTCAACCCGAACATTGCCTTGCTTATTATAGAAAACAAGGGACTTAGAATTTGTGATGTATACATACGAGTGTTGTTTAAGACAGTTCTGTATTGCATAACGCGGACATTTTTTAATTGATTTTAATAAAATTTTGACACAGTATTACTACCACGGCATATGTTTTGGAAGAATCGTGTCAGTAAGCAATACTAAAATACCAATACAATAGCAATACTAAAAAGACTATCGATCGTTTCGCATCGTTAAGTTGAAGCATCCAGAAAAAAAATCTTTGCAACTTAGTTCGTGAGGAGGGAGACGCAAGAAACTATTTATGAGAGTTTTTGATTTGGATGTTTTTTTGCGAGCGGGTGGGCAATGAGTTGGTGGCAAAGCGATGTCAAACTATAGCTTCATGTAATGGGATAATAATAAAATGGTATCATCATTACGTGTGGGAAGTACTGAGTCAATCAACTTAACTCCATTTTTTTATAAAGACATTATTATTGCTATTATTAATTTTAATTAATTTTGTCCTCCGTAACAGGTCGCCGTATTGTGTTACCATCATGTTTACATCAACCCTTATTGAATTTTCAAATTAAAATATTCCGAAAACGGTGCACAGTATCGAGTTTTACCAAGAGTACCTTTTCGGTGTAGAATTGAATGGTGTTTAAGTTCGCCTGAAATTTTAATTTATAAATCTAACCTCAAAAAAGTTATGTTCAATACTACTGGTGTGAACAGTGTAATTAGCGCCCTCTATGAGAGTGAGATTTAATAACAAATTCGTAGGACGTACTAGCTGTTGCCAGTAGGTTTGGCAAAGTCGCAAAGAATGTGTATAATTTTTTTCTTCAACGCCCTGTATGTTGAATTCGGATGGCGTTACAAATTTTTTTTACTGAACCAACCCCAATTATTTTTTAGTTTTCTACCTATCCTAAAGTCGGGATTACCTTTTTTGGGACACCCTGTATTTTCATTCAAAACGGAGGAAGTCTTGAAGGTAAGAATACAGAAATCTTAAATCAAGCATATTGAAAACACCTATAAGAATTTTCATAATCTTGGCGCAAGCCGCTCAAGATTTTGGTCTTCTTGGAAGAAGCATCAAATACTATCTGTATAAATATTCAACAATTTTACGTTATATAGCATTTTTCAACATTCATGTTAAAAAGTACCTATTACCACAGAATATAAAAATATATACCTGCACTTTTCAACCAGAAGAATATGTTGCGCCTACCGGTCCGCATTGTTTATATTCTACTCACAAATACTTAAATAAATATATTGCATATCACTTACATACGAATATCTGTATGAGGTCTCCACAACCTCAATTTCGCAAAAATCATTTGGCTATTATAGTACAGACAAAGATCAAATGATAATTTATTAACAAATCACAATGAGGCCTGTGTGGCGAACTGTCAGTGTGCTTGAATGAAAATTATCATGAAGATACTCTACAATTATCAGTTTGAATTATTGGTCGAAGTAGTAGGAGCTCAGTTGGAAAATGTTATAATCTTACTAAAACTTTATGAAAAGAGTATTGAAATTTCAGTTGAGAAAAAAATTATATTCTTAGTCATCTTAAGAAAGGGAACAAATAGACCTATGAAAACATTTTCAATTGCGTCATTCGAAGTCACATCCAAATTTTAAGTTTCTAATGATGGAGTCGACAATAAGATTGAAGAGGAATGTATGCTGCTGATGAGGAGGGATAAATCATCGTAGAACTGAACACCGTTGAAATGCGTACAAAGATAGCAGTCCAAAGAGAGAGAGAGCAGCTGAGGACAGCTAAATTACAATGTACAATTTCAGCATGTCAGGCCAATACCCCATACAAGGCGTAGCCTCCGAGGTGGCAATATTTGTATCGTATAGTACAAATAAATAAATAAAAATCGGGGCAGATACAAATTCTGCTAATCTAGAGTAGCAAAAGGGATGTCTATTCCTGTAACAAGCGACATCCTCTTAAAAAGGTTGCTCAAAAGCTCGCCAAACTTCCTCGGGCAAAAAAGGATCGGACAATATTGGTAATGTACTTTTTTTAGCTAAACGCCCGAGATACCTTAAGCCGACAGAGAAGAACCGATGCAGCGATGTCAGGGAACCAAAGCACTTTGACATAAAAGATTTAAAAGGGAGAAGTCAAACTAGATTTAGAAAAAGATTACTCGGAAGGGATGTCTACACAAAGCGCCTGCACGGAAATGTGTGTGCCAGCTACCAAATGGACATTTAAACCGTAAATAGTTGAGGAATTTATTGGGGATAAAAAACCGGAGGCTGGAGGATGTGTCATTTATTTGTTAGAAATACACATAAAAAGAAATTCTCAATTCAGGAATTCGGGTAATCTTGTGAAGATATACTTATACATAAAATTGCCGCATGCTCATACAGACGCTCTTAGATGCTTGTTTTCTACAAGATTTTGGAATGCTTCAGGCTTAGTTCAGACGTACGACGTACGACGCACGTCGGCGTAGCGCTCGTTTTGAAAATACACATAATTCATTCAAACTGTTTACATGGACGCGCGCACGACAAATTGTACACGCGTACGACGCGACTAGACCCAGAGAATCTCAATACGTGCGTCGGTAAGCGGTGACGCGCGTATTGAAATACTAGACGCTCCCATTGCCTGTTCAGTTGGCACGCGTCTTTTCTACCGTTCAGTCGACTTACCCGGTGTCTCTCTGCAAAAATTTATTTCTCACGTATGCTATTGAAATGGAAATAGATGTTTTCATTGATGAAATTGAGAAGAGGCTTACGATTTGGGACATGCATTCCAAATTATATTCAAATAAGACGGCAAAAAGAGCGCCTGGGAGGAACTGGTCCTAATGTTTTGCAAATTCGATGATACCGAAGAAAAAAAGAAAATATTAGGTAGGTTTTTGGTACTGCTTTATTTATAATAAGCGTTTACAGTTAATACAGCAATTCAGATCATTCTATCCTGCCATTCTAGTTTTCCTTCATTCACAAAGTAATTTGTCAACTTTACTCCTGTACCTAGTTAAAAAATTTAGGTTCGTGATTTCGCAGACTGGGACACAGTGTAAATCTTAATTCAGATGCACACGACATCCGACAATACGACGATACGAAACTGTTCCTTGGTTGAAGTATTCAAAATAGTGTCAAATCAAAATATAGCAAGCAATAGGCACAGTTTCGTACCGTCGTATCGTCGGATGTCGTGTGCATCTGAATTAACCTAAACGTATAAACCTATAGAAAGTCTATTCCTTAAAATTGGGTGAACCCAGTATGTCCTTTCTCTCCTACGTCGTTTCCTTCTTCTATATGCTAAGCAAGCACAAACAGCTTCTCCTACATCGATTCTCGTTAATGACAACAAATACACTGACACTCGATTGCCCAGTTTCACTCTATATAAAAGTTGTACGAAGTCCTACGCGCGTCATCTGAACACAGACACAACAAGCATACGCCACGTCGACGCGCCTCGTACGCGCGTCATCTGAACTAAGCCTTAGTCAATATACATTTGAAGACCTCTCACCACAGATTTATCGAAAACCACTGACTATAAAAGAAAAAAAAACGCCGAGATACGTCACAAGATTTGTCAAGGGGGACAACTTTCTAACCAAAAACTACTTCACCCCCTTTGTACCCTTCGCCCCCTAGGGTCATCCCCTTAAAAATTTTGAATTACAAGGTACTATCTTGTTACAAAGGTATGTCGAAGTCCTTGATTTTGATTGGAAAATTCGAAAAACCTTTATGTATCCTAATTTTTTCAAATAGAAAAAAACACACACGAAAGTATCACGTTTTATTGGGATAAGTTTTCAAAATGTTGCCCGTTAATGGCCAAACAATGGGAAGTTTAATAATAAACATCCTGTATCGTATTCTTGTTTTTTTTGCAGGATTATCATATACTTGATTTAATATTTCGGTATTCTATCTTTTAATACCGTCCCAGTTTTCAATTCAAAATATGCACTTAATATAAACCTATATGTTAAAAAATATCACATACCTGGTTTAGGACAATCACAGCTTTGCCCATGTAGGAATGCCTATGACCTTCTAACCTAGGCTGACACGTTTCATTATTAGTGCTGCGATTTGAATTTTTTCTGAAATCTACCTATACCAAAAATGGTGTTTTGCTCCTAAGCGATTCGTTTTAAGTCCCATATGTGATACGTAAGGTCATACTTCAATTGACCAAACAATCTGGATATCCAATAATATACAATAGGTTCCACTTACAAAAAACCTTTGATACGTCACCCTGTATACATTATTATTAAAATGTAGTCCGACTTCTGACGTACTCGACATACATATACTCGCATAGATATTTTCCTGAGAAGATATATTGTTTGGACACAAGACTGTGAGGCTTGAGCTTGACTCACCCTGTATATTATGATGTTCCTTAGAGTAAACGAAAAAGCTGTGGAAATATGGCATTTATGTTATTTGCAGGTAAATCAACATTTGCGTAGGTTATTAACAAACACCATTACTTTAACTTAACTCATACTGACGGGACTCGAACCCAAGACCTCCAGATTTGTACTCCGGCGCTTTTACCAGTTGAGCCACGGTCGCCCTGTCAGCTGAACTTCGAAAACGCCGACTGGTACTACGCGGGAACGGGCCGGCACCCGCCGACGACCCTCTAGCGCCATCTTGGTACCACCAGCGGCCCGCATCTGTGACATCAAGTGATATGTCAGATCAGTATTGAGTCAGTAAATCTGGAGGTCGTGGGTTCGAGTCCCGCCGGCCGCCGACGTTTTCCGACATTTTCTGGTATGAATTGAATTGAAAAATCCACATGTGAGCATGATAATAAAACAATTAAACACCATTACATCTCGTTGAACAATATCCCACATAACACTATATGGATATGTACATCCAAATAATGTACATTAGATATTCCAGTTTGAACATGTATATTTTGTATATTCATAGGACGTTAAATGTACATATGAAAAATGATATACACTAGTGTAATATACTATGTATATTCACGTAAGTATATCCATATGTGAATATACATAAGATATTGGTCTATGTATCATATATGTATACATCTAGTAGTTTACGCCATTGCTGATTCCTAGCTATTCCGTCGTTCGCGTCCTTTATCGTAGTTACCTGATCGAGTGAAATATGCTACTTATCCTCTGGCTACCCATAACATTTGCATCCAGCATTTGACGGTAAGTCGTAAGCAGGGCCACTTACAAAATGTTATAACCTTGATTTCTCGGTGACTTCAGACATGCCATTCGACAAGAAAGAGATGACTATCACAGTAATCGACTTTGCCAAGTATTAGTGTTGTAATTAGAATTTGAATTAATAACAATACATAATGAAAGTACATATATAGTTTGTTTATCTTCATGCCTCTACATTGAACTTTCATACACTATGCATGTGCATCAAAAGTACATGAATGTACATTTAATGGATATACCATGGATGTGTAAATTTGCGACAAACGTACATGAAATGTATTTTTGTATGTCTATTTTACATCCATTAGACGTTCATGCTCCATTTGTATATACATGGTACATGTTATGAATATACATGTTCATACCTCGTCTATGTTACATATACTATGCATGTACATTAGACGTACATATGTACATTCCATGGATATGCTATGGATGTGAAAGTTCGCAACAAACGTACATGAAATGTATATTTTTTTGATGTCTATTTAACATCCATTGGACATTCTTGCTCCATTTGTGGATATACATATCCATTGATTCGATATCCAATATATGTACATCGTATATACTTTTGTTATGTGGGATACTATTTATTGTACACAGACCTATTGGGGAACGGTAGTTTTGGATTTTCTATTTATTGGTATTCATGATAGACCGGCTATGTGAAAACTTCGGCAAGGATATTCATATTAATCGCAGACTTTTCGAGAGTATTGATCGCCTTCAAGCCCGACCCAGGGTTAAAAAATCGTCGGGTCTAAGTTCGATTCTAAGAGATCCAATATTTTTTGTGCAGCTTCCTCCTAACAGTATTTAATAGCGGTAATAAATAAAAATAAAATGTTCTTGGTCCTCTATCTTCCCCGAGATAGCGAGTTAACCTGGAGAGGCAGTAGATACGTTAAGTCGCTGTCACTAACAAAAACCATCTGGATAGGGTATAATTCTCTTTAACGCCTGCATTCTCTTATTGCTTTCATCCTTGGTTTTGTCGTAAGTGTTTAACTGCAATACCGAATGAGTTAGAAGGAAAAAGCTGGATAGAAATCTATTCTAAATGATGTTCCGTCCCTCTATATGATATGATATACTGTGGTATTATTTTGGATAAACTCACAAAATGTTATATGGATCATGTTACTTAAACAAATACTCTATGAGAGACATTTTCTTCTTTTTTTGTTCTTTTTACTTCAACCAAAACTTTAATTTACATTTATGTAAGGTATCTGGTCTATACACAATCTTAATGATTCCAATGGACCAGTTGCCTAATAAATTCTAACAATAACAGAGGCTATGAAGAAAAAACTCCTAGCGATGGAAATGGGATTCTGGAGGTGTTGCTGCAGACTGAGGATCCAGGATAGAATAAGAAATGTAGACATAAGGGACAGACTCAACATCGCCACCAGCATCATTGATACAATCGATGCGGAAAGATTGAGGTTGTAGGGACATGTAAGTCGAACGGCCGACTACAGATGGCCCAAAAGAGGTCTCCAATGGACACCCAGTCAAAGGAAAAGGAGAGAAAGAACAAAGAAAAATTGTAGACAAGATGTTGAGGAAGCCATGAGGCAGAGGAACCTGTCTGATGGCGACTGGAGAGACCGCAGGCTGTGGAAGATAGGATGCGATAAGCAACTCTAGCGTTGTATCCAAATCGCAAGATGATGATGATGACAAGAAATTTGGATTACGTTAGAAGTATAAGGGATACAAAAATAATCTTAAGCAACACACGTTTATGTATCGATTTGCCATAATTACAATGACTTTACGCCCACGTTATACCTACTACATACTTATAAATGTTTAAATTAACATGTAAAGGTCATTTCTGTGTGTTGGTAATTTACAATTATATGTTGTCTGTTTCCTGACCTGTTAGTGGAAGACGCCATGATAGCATAGTTTTTAAAAATTTTTTGGAAAAATTGTGACGGTTATTATAGCTGCATTAAGAAGTCGTTTGCACTCAATGCATTTACTGTTTTTAAATTAGCAAACCTCAACGTTAAAGCCCTGAAGATGGCAATAAGCATTGCCGAAAGCTTAGCTGTTAACACCAGAGTCTCCTCTATGATGTGACCCAGTCCCTTTTTTCAAAATTTTGGCCACAACCCCGAAATTTTCTCATCTAAATATAAATATATAAATGTTTATGTGGAACAAATTAATTGTGAGGTCTTACAGTATAGAATGTCTCAGAAAGTTTTGTTCTCAATAAACTTCGTGTTTGTATCGTGGCGCTGCTTATTTGTTCTCCTCTCTTCCCACACACAAGGCTGTGCCTTCTGTGGGCTTTTGTATATTTATTGGCGATATTTTTAATCTTATGTTTGCTATTGTATTGGTACTGTAACATTAATTACTAAATATTATTATTATTATTAAAGAAAACCTCGTATTTTGGTGTGGGTAATTTTTCAAACTTGCGCCAAATAGATGATTTCAACAAGACTGGAATATAAAAATGATAATAAAGTGTTTTTATTTGTTCTGGAACGTGAGGCGAACCTTAGCGAAATGGCTACTCTAACACTTAACTTTCTGGACAAGTTGTAATCAAGTACTGAAAAATAAGGAAAAGCAAAGAGCCTTTTTTAAAAATAACTTTTATTTTAACGCTCTAAAAAGAGGAAAATAAAATTTCCCTTTAAAGTTCTAACTATCAACTTATAGCCTCGTTATACAATTTGTATGATCTTAAAAAGCTTGTCGCGTGATTCACTTGCGTAAATAAACAAATATATGGGAGGTGATAGTAGAGATGGTGAGCTGATGAATTGACCATGTCCAATTCCTAATAGATTTCGAGATAAATTCAAAATTAGAGATATACGTTTAATCGAAAACCCTAGTAAAACAAAATTTTATTTTTGGAATTTTTGTTATTAATCCTTCAAAAATATGCGGTTACGTAATCATCGACCAAAAGAAGGTGATCATGTATCGCGCACTTCGTGAGACGTGTCAAAATTAGCATGTGCTAAAAAGTGAAATCTGGAAACATTATAAATAAATGAATTTATCTTAAAGAGTCACCTAACTATTAACCGTGTACTTTGTGGTAAAAACGTGCCCCTATCCCTACTTATCCACTGGTATCATAATCTTGTTGTAAATGTGGTAAACCATAGGCAGTAAGATTGCATTTCATCCCTAAAAGCATAACGGATCTCCGAGAGTACAAAGTTTCAGTAGAGCGTTTGGAAAAAGCTTGTCAACGGATTTCCAATTTTTGTTATGGATACTTGAATAATGGGCTACTACATCATGATTACTCATAAAAAGTGATCGGTTAACCAAAACTTCGGTATAATGACTCAAAATTGTACTTTTAGAAGAGCACTGCAAGTTGTGTTTAAAAATGGACTTGTCTTAAAAAGTCGCTAGGTAATCAACCAAGAACATACAAGTCACATTATACAGTATCTTGTATCCGTAGATTCTCACACATGTACAAATGAGAGATTGTAAATGATCAAGAACAAAGTAGGTTCAAAATAAAGCATGATATCTCTAGTGAAAACACTACGGATCGATCATGAACGTACGTACGTTGAAGCTAAAACTGTAGATTTTGTGCCTTAGATTGACAATAATAAACGCACGCCTGCGTAAGGTTCAGTGGGCTACTGTGACAGCTGCGTCTCTACTTTTAGAACGGGCAGCGCCGCCGGTGTACACGCGTGCACGAAAATCATCTGCAGTTTCAGCTTTTTCATACCTACGTTCATGATCTATCTACAGTAGTGGTCATTATGTTGAAAAATGAAGAATATGCGGACATTGCGTTCATATACGCTTTAAGCAATGGAAGCGTGTGGCGGCAGCTCGCGCGGAGTACAGGTCCAGATACCTTAATCACGGTCAACCCAACGAAAGAGTCTGTAGAGTCTGTATGACACGAATATGAGGATCACATTCTTCGAAATTTTGAACAAGATCCTACATCATCTACCTACATTGTTTCAAATCGCCTCAATATGATATTTCGCAGTGGAAGGTGTGGTTTACTGCGCACATTAATAGTCTGTATCCGTACTATTATACGCCAGTACACGTTTTTCAGGTAGGCAACCCTGGCAAAGGACGAATTTTTGTCGATTTATGCTTCATGTAGACGCCGAAAGTGCAAGTTTTGAGTAAGATTCTTAGGACAGATGAGTCCATGCATAAGTGAAAATGTTTAGGATAAAAGATACTTCATAACGTGACTTGCATACCGACTTTTTAAGACGAATCCATTTTAAATTACATCTTGAGGTTTCTTCTAAAATTATACAATTTTGGAATCCCATACTGAAGTTTTGGTAAATCGATCACTTTTTATGACTAATCACGATGTAATGGCACTTTGTTCAAGTATCCATAACAAAAATTGGAAATCCGTTGACAAGCTGTTGACATCTTTTTGCCAGAAGCTCTGTTGAAAGGTTGTGATATCAATGGATAACTAGAAAGATGGGCATGTTTTTACCGCAAAGTGTACAGTTAGTTATTTGGTGATTTTTCAAGATAAATTCATTTTTCTGTAAAGTTCTTGAGTTCACTTTTCAATATATGCCGATGTTGAGACTATCTCGCATAGTATTCGATACACGATCACTTTCTTTCAACCGTTAATGAGGCAATAGCATATTTTCTAAGAACTAATACCAAAAATTCCAAATCTGACAATAAAATTGCATTTTATTAGGGTTTCCGTTTGGAGGTCTGCATAACAATGAAAACCGCTGAAATCTGTAGACCAGCAGGAATTGGTTATATGGTTAATTTATCAGCTTACCAACTCTACTATCAGCTCCCTAAATCAATGCTCCGCATTACCAATCACCCTGTAAAATAGTCCAGACAAGTATATGCCTTAGGTTAGAGTGAACGTAATCTATATAAGGAATTACACCGCCGTTCAAATTAAGGCTTATTCTTGCCTTTCAGGAGCTTTTTTAAGCACAAAGCTCTGAAGCCCTGGCCAGCGCTGTTTTATAGAAAATCCTCTTAATATCGTAATGGGCCTGAACTATTGCTTCATGAAGCACGGAAAAATTGCACTCTTACAAATTTCCTGGTAAGCCTCGGGAAGGAAGTTCAGCGATAAATCTCTGTTGCAGAATTATTAGCAATTATTATGATTCTTCCTCTTGCCGCAAGAGCACTTAAAAAACTTTAAAATTAATTGTCGCTTGTGAGGCATTTATCAGCTGTTAATGTATGTTGGAGAGTTTTAAATGAGATGATAATGGCAGTAGCACTTTTATTTATAGGCCTGGATAGAACTGATCATTTTCACGATATGTTTCTCGCTCGGCAACCAACAGAAAAAACGCTTGAAATACGAGTCTGGGAGTTCCAGAAGTTTTCAAGGAAATACTGTCTGTCCCAAATTGTATGTGGATGATATCGCTCAAAGCTCATCTTATGTTCTGGGGTTATGCACATAATTAAAACTTTCCGTATATTAATGTTAATACTGTCTCGACTTGGCGAAAGTTTAAATAAAGCTCGATCGTACAGGCTATAGTTAACGTACGCACATTTCCATTTGAGTAAAGTTGTTTTGAGGCATGAATGCTTTTCTATGGAAGACTTCTTACAAAAGCTTCGGCTAGAAAATTTACATAAAGTATTTTTTCTGCAGGGCACTCTGGGATATAGTATACAGGGTGTTTACGATCTTAGTGCATTAATTTGGAGGAACGATAGATCATGATATTTCGAACCTGAAACCCCAGTACCATTTCACTAGTTAACGCATAGTTAAACAGAAAAAAATTAAAAAAGGTATGACTGGAAAATCACAATTCCGTTTCTGTCAGGTGTTTTTGGAGATATTCGGCGTAAACAAATGCTATTATGTCTAGACTTGTTGCCGCATATTCTGTGTTATCAGAAAATGTTGCGATTTTTTTGAAACTTCAAATTTGGGATATTTGTATTAAATTTTGTGGTACAAGCATTACAATGATGTGTAATATTCGTACTTTACATAACAGCATTAAGATCGTGAACACCCTGTATATGTACCTACCTCAGTAAATAATGATTTAAAAAATGTCATTATACAGAGTGTTTGGTAATTCAATGCAGATATTTTGGGGTACAATAGTTTCAGAAATAGATTGAATTTTATAGATTTTCATTAAAATGCAGACCTCTAAACAAAAACCCTAATAAAACAGACTTCTTCTGCCGGATTTCGGAATTTTTGGTATTATTCTTTGGAAAGTATGTTTCTACGTCATTATCAACTGAAAGAAAGTTCAATTCAATTCAATACTTTTATTTCCATAAGACTCTGTTTTACAGAGTATTGGATTATAGTCAAACAGGTAATAAAATATGAAATAATATAATTTTTTTTAGGATATATACATGATATAAGTATTACACACATAAATACATATATAAATCAACAAGTAATTTCGACATAAACAGACAGACAAACTTAGTCATGATTAATAATCGAAACAACAAATCTAAGTATAAATGATAATTTAAACATAAAAATATATTTGACGCGCGCTGAAACAAATTATAAGGAGCAATTCATATACTCGTCTACAGAATAGAATTGATTTTCTAAAAAGACTTTTCTTTACTTCCTATCTGAAAACGTTCAAGGAACTTATAGCCTTTAGATCAGGTAGAAGTTTATTATATAGTTTAATCATCATAACATTGGGACTATTTGATATTAGCGATAATCTATGAGAAGGAGCCACCAGACAGTATAACAATGAGTTGATAATTTATTTACTATAAAATCTAAATGTTTGGACCATGAAAGAGGTTCATCAAAGTGAACCCCTAAATATTTTACCGAGTTACTTTGTGGCAAAATATTCCCATTACATTTTACTAATAGGATGTAATCAAGTTTTGTGGTACTACATAACATGATCTCAGTTTTTTTTGTGTTCAATACAAGTGCATTGTCGTTACAATAATTTAACATGCATCTAGATGCCATGCAAGCTTTGGAGCTTAGAATTCCAGTTTCCTTTGCAGCTACTACAAAGGCAGTATCATCAGCATATAAAGAAAGAAATATATCAGGACGGTTGAGTGCAATGTCGTTGACAAAAGAAGTGAACAGTGTGGGGCCTAAAATACTACCTTGAGGAACTCCTGAGTAAAGTGGTCATGTATCAAACAGTGTGTGTTGAAAAGTGACTTGAAGAAATGTTATTAAAAAATTAATGTATCTCAAAAAGTCACCAAATAATTAATCGTGCACTTTTCGGTAAAAACATGCCAATCTTTCCAGTTATCCATTGGTACTATAGACCTATTGTAAATTTAATAAACGAAGGCAATCAGATTGCAATTAAGCTCTAAAAGCATTACAGATCTCTGAAAGTACAAAGTTTCAACAGACCGGTTGGCCAAAAATCTGTGACTGGATTTCTAATTTTCGTTATGTGTACTTGCATAATATGCTATTACATAGTGATTAGTCATAAAAAGTGATCAGTTAACTAAAGCTTTGGTATAGAGTTTCAAAATTTTATTATTTTAAAAGAAATACTTACAATACAAGTTGTAATTTAACATGGATTCGTCTTAAAAAGTCACCAGGTAATCTCTTAAAAGTTCTGAGGTAATCAAGCAGAACGTGCAAGCCACGTTATAAAGTATTGTATCTCCGTAGAGCTTCACTCATGTACAAATGAGGGATTATAAGGCATCCGGAACGAAGTAGGTCTAAAATCAAACATGACTTCCCTTGCGGACACATTATGGATTAATCATGAACGTACGTATCCTAAAGCTAAAACTGTAGATTTTGTGCGACAATAATGTACGTATGCCTGCGCAAGTTAATATATAGTGCGCTGTGACTGCTGCGTCTCTACTTTTAGAGAAAATCATCTACAGCATCAACTTGTCCGCATATTCTTAATTTTTCAACATAATGACCACCACTGTAGATCAATCATGAACGTAGGTACGCCAAAGCTGAAACTGTAGATGGTTTCCGTGCGCCCACGTGAGCACCGGCGCCGTTGCCCGTTCTAAAAGTAGCGACGCAGCTGTCACAGTAGGCGTGCGTTTGTTATTGGCAATCTAAAGCACAAAATCTACAGTTTCACCTTAAACATACGTACGTTCATGATTGATCTACAGTGTGCTCAGTAATGGTTATTATGTTGACAAATGCGGACATGATGTTCATATACGGTTTAGACAGTGAAAGTGCGGCAACTGCTCACGCGGAATACACACAGCGATGCTCTAATCGCAGTCAGCCCTACCAAAGCGTTTTTCCTGGGACTTTTCAAGGTCAGGATCCTTTCTACAACACGCCAGGGATGTTGGTAGGCATCATCTATATGATCTGGAAGATGAGGATCAAATTCTTCGAAATGATGAACAGGATCCTACAGCATATAACTACGCTGTTGCAAATCGCCTCAATACGGTATTTCGCAGCGGAGGGTATGGTTCACTGCGCTCACGACTGGACTGCATCTGTTCCATTGCATGCCAGAACGTATTTTGAAGACAGGCTATCCTGTCAGAAGAATGGATTTTTGTCGATTTATGCTTCATGTGGACACCGAAGATGAAACTTTTTTAAGCAGGAATCTTTGGGCAGATGAGTCCATACTTAACTTAAAATCTATGGATACAAGGTACTTCATAACGTGGCCTGCCTGGTTTACTTGCTTGCCTAGCGACTTTTTAAGACGAATCCATTTTAAATTACAACTTGAAGTTCTCTCTAAAATTATACAATTTTGAGACACTACCCTATAAGTTTTGGTTAACCTATCACTTTTTATGGATAATCGTGATACAAAATCGCATTATTCAAGTACCCAAACGATCTGTTGAAACTTGTGCTTCCAGAAATCCATTATGTGTTTAATGCTTGAATGCAATCTTATTGCCTGTGTTTACTACATTTACAAGTTTATATTACCAATGGATAACTAGACAGATGGCCATGTTCTTATTGGAAAATACACGGTTGACTATTTGGTGACTTTTTAAGATAAACTATGTTTTTGTAATTCTTCTTCAAGTAATTTTTTAACAGATTTTGACACCGTCTCGCTAAGTGTTTGATACATGATCACTTTTTTAGTCGTAAGAGCATATTTTCTAAGGATTAACACCAAAAATTCCAAAATCTTGTTTTGTTAGGGTTTTCATTTGGAGATCTGCATTTTATTGAAAATCTCTAAAACTTTATTTATCTCGGAAACTATTAGGAATTGGACATTTTATTATATGGTCAATTTTATCGCTCACCACCTCTACCACCACCCCAAATATCTGTATCGAATTACCACTCACCCTGTATTAAACAACAACGGGCCTAAACGAGAACCCTATAACAATACTTCCCTCACTCCTAGCGCGTAAAAACCCTGCTGTGGCTGATCCTGTCAAATTTCTGTTCGGCATACGCTACAGCTAGCAGGTTCCTAGAATGCACCGTCCCTGCTTTGCGGCAGCAGATTTATGAATTTAATTAAGCGTTCACAACTTCAATATATCCTAGGTTTATTTCGGCAGCACAATGAGAGTATTCCGTACAGTGACTAAATAATTGATTGTACTTTAAATACCAAATCCGGGTCTGAATGTATTGCTCAATTTTGGAGTCAAACGTTGTTGGAACCAGGTTGACAATCACTTTGTTCTCCCCACTTTGACGACGAGTACCGCTTAAATATTGTTACGAGCGAATTGAGCCTGTATGTTACAAATTTACCAAACATACCTATTAGTAAAGGATTGATAATGATGAGTCAGTTTCCAAAGTGCTAGTAGAAATAGTATTTTTTTTTTTTGTTATAGAGAGTTTATAAAAATCGGCTTGATCGCTAGGACAGAATCACTCGCACACCCGAAAGTGTGAGAGTCTGCCCGCCTGACGTTGAACCAGCTTCAGTCCTCTGATCACATGCTCAACGGGTGCAAACACGTCCATCCGACATGCCACCATGGCCCGACCGGTTAAAACCCGTTCCCTCTTTTTCACCTCTGATGCTCTGCACCGGTCACTATCGTGAACGGTATTCCTCGCAGTGCAAGGTGAGGTAACGGATATAGGTATCATTTAGGAATATCTTCTGATCTTCATTCAATCTTGTAGTCGCTCCACTTTCTTCTTGGCAGAAAGTATTTTGTTGATCATCTCATGCATGATGTTCCATGCCTCTACGCTGGACAACATCGGAGGGACCATAGTCTCTGGGGTTAACTCACCCTCTAAATTTTTGACTTGCCTCCTGTCTGTATGGCCTCCATCTGGCCGCATAGAAACACGGCATGCTGGACCGTGTCTTCCACCTCGCAGTGCAAGCATCTTTTCTACGTCACCCCTCCTATCCTACCTCTATGCACTCGAAAAGGCCCATGCCCAAACAGTGCCTGCGTTAAGAAATAGGACGTCCGTCGATCTCTGCATTCCTTCCATTTTTGTTATCGACGCTATAGTTGTTTCGTCCACTGTGCGACATCAGTGGTCTCGTTCCATATGCTCTGCCACTTACTTGCTGTCAGTCTTTTTGCTTCAGTGGTATTGCCGTTATCTCTTGCAAGGCTCTTGTAGACAACATGCGATAAGCATTGGCCACTCTCAGCAGAGGCATTATCTGCAAGCTATCCAGGACCTTCTGATATTTTTACCTTTTCATCATCCCAGGAGACGATACATCGGCGACAGCAACATGCCTCACATATTAATGTAGATAGCAAAATAACTGTCGAGTGAAAACTCTAGCAACAAGACTGACAAAGAAGTCTCACATTGGCTTACCAACTGTGGAAATGGAGGGTCATCCAATAGTTGAGTTGCCTTCCGCCAAACTTTTGGGGATCAACATCAACAATAACATGCCCTGACATGACCACGTCACGTCGTCAGTATTGCTGAAACGACATCTCAGAAGCTTGGAGACTTTTTCAGCTGTAGGCAGCTGTATACACCTGAGCAGCTACTGCTGCTCTACATGACACAGATCCGACCATCGTTGGAGTATTGCTCACATGTGTGAACATGTACTCCGAAACATTCTCTGAAGCTTTAGGACACTATCCAGAAGAGGGCACTTATGCTAATCGATACGCTTAGCCTCACGAAGGACCTCCACGGCCTGGAACATCGAAGAAGGGTGGCTGACCTCTCCCTGTTTCACAGATTCTATCACGGAAGATGTTCGATTGAGCTCTCCCTGATAATAAGACCGTCTGTACGAAGAACACTAGAGAGGCTCAGCCAGCTCATTCTTGCCAGGTCGAGGTCCCTATTCCCTGAACCAGTCCTTTCAGCATTCCCTGTTTTGGATAACCTCGGAACTGTGGAATGAGCTGCCGGGAAATTTGTTTCCCGACGACTACAATCTGCAGCGTTTTGGAAAAACAGTTGTCCTTTCGCAACGCTTCTACAGCGCCATAAGGCTTTGCGGCAGGCTGATCATAAAAAAAATCTAGATCACGGAGGATCCTTAGCTTATCCTGTTTACCAAATTGTAAATGTTACTAAGCAACGGTTCAGAAAATATTCAAAATAATGTTTTTTGAAAATATGAATACCCTGTATCTCGAAATAATAATTATTCTATCATAAATTGGACCACCCCGTACATGTAGTGCTTTGTATTAATGTGGTTCGGGACGACCAGGTGTTTATTATTAGATTACTACTTTGCAGAAAGAAAAAAATGTTTCTTTCAAAAGTGACGGACATATCAGAGCACCCTCAATCACCTACGTACATATTGTACAACGTATTGGTACCATACCATTAATGAAAAGCGAACTATTAATGTAAGGCATCGCATTGATTCCGTTCACCGCAAATCAGTGACAAGGCTGTTCTGATAAAGAGCAGACTCCAATAGACCTGCAAGCCCCGAAATTTCAATTTTGGTGTAGATTTAGGGCCAGCTATGACGTACGCAACAGCCTAAGAGGATTAGGGATGGCGATGGGAAAAATGAGGCATTGTACGGCCAGAGCGGGGATTGTTTCGTTTGGAGCGAGCTCTGTATGCGCATACAGCCCCAGAACAACAGGTTACATTACAACTGGGATAAATGGACAAGAAGCACGTCTGGGACAATTACGAATTTCAGGTAATTGCCGTGCATTTATCCGATAAACAACCCATTGTTGACCTGCACCTGCTTAATGTTACTGTTCACACGTATCAGGATTTACGCAGATTAGAGCTCTGTACATCATCTATGTACATACATAAATGTATCTGTTAGCGGCAAAACTTCCTTCACAATGTCAGATATACTTGAAGAATATGTATGTATATATTGCTCGCAAGTGAAATTCGAACACTGAGAAAAAAATGGTTGCGGTTGATGGAATGCAGTGGTGGGACTAAATACAACAATAAACTCATTTGTCAAAATCAACTTATAAAAAAATAAAACAGGTCAATGATGGGTGGGCCCTCCATGGTGACGAATGCACTCTTTTAGTCTAAATTGGTAAATCACCTATCTGTCGACCCATCTAATCCCATACTTTTTCAATTGGCGATAAATCGTGTGATCGTGGAGGCCAGGGCTGTACCGTGACCTCAGCTTGCTCTGCAACCTCACTGATACCCTTACTATATGAGGCCGTGGATTATCTTGCCGGAAGAAGCCCTCTTCGAGGCCTCGGACAAATGGAACGGCAGTTGGTTCTAACACCTCATTCACATAACGTTGCGCAGTCATTGAGTCACGAATCACAAGTAAAGGTGACTTACTGTTGAATGCAATGGCACTCCAAATCATCAAACCAATAGGATGATGTACATGGCGCTCAACAGCAAACTGGAAATCACGTCGTTCACCCCGTCGTCGTTTTACGCGTTGGCGTTCATCATGTGCCCCCAGACAAAACCTGCACTCATCGGAGAAGATAGTCTGGTGCCACTCAGCATACAATTATCGGTGTTCTTGACACCAATCTAACTATTGGCTACGATGAGGGGCAGTGAGTGGAAGCACTAGATGCGGTCGATATGACTCTAAGCCCATTTCACTCAATACATGGTACACCATGCGGATTAGAATGGACCTCCCTCGAAGGGCCAGTAGTCGTAGGGGACGATCTTGCCGGTCTGTAGTTCATC
The DNA here is from genome assembly GCA_951848785.1 of Callosobruchus maculatus. Lineage (NCBI taxonomy): Eukaryota > Metazoa > Arthropoda > Insecta > Coleoptera > Chrysomelidae > Callosobruchus > Callosobruchus maculatus. The sequence continues at coordinate 7,238,555 of CATOUR010000033.1, forward strand.
TACGTGCTCCAGAACTTCTAGCTCGCTGCATTTTACCTTCTGCGATCCATGCGCGCCATGCTGCTATAACTATGGCCACGCTACACTCCATGCTTACAATTGCTCTGAAAGAAGCATCACGTTCTCGTTTGCCTGCAACCCGACCTCGTTCAAAGGGGCTTAACTGCGTAAACTGGAGCTGTCGTCTTCTAGGGGGCATCTTTACACCACCAACTAGTCCCTTGCTACATTTGCAACAGATATAATCGTTTTTGAATCGACAAAAATTCTTTTTTTTACACGTCTAGAGTTTTTTAGAGGTGCCATGTAGGTCAATTGCGTCTGAATGAACAAGTGTTACATGTGTACTAAAGACGGTACTGCCAAAGTTTACGGAATACATATACGTTGGATCACTCCGCAAAAATATCAGAACGGCCTGCCCCTTGCTCCGTCACCCCGGTACACCGGTAGCAGTGTACCGACGTCAGCCGGGAGATACGGGGCGGCGCAAAGTAGAGGTTGAATGTGTTTAACGCGAAGTGTATGCAGTATCAAAAAAATATCGGATTTTGTTATCTCGGTTTTGTTTGCAGGAAATGGATAACCTTTCTAGAAGTTTGAGAGTAATCAATTTCGCGAGAAAAGAAATTACCAATCAATTTAAATTTATTAACAAATGGAGAATGACAATCAGATCCATCCTTATCTTGTGTTAAACTTTGAAATGTAAGGGATATAAATACAGGGTATCCCACGACGATTAAGACAAAAAATATGTCGGAACTGGGCAGTAGTAGAGAATTATAATTTTGGACATGTAAATAAGAGCAGATGTTGTGTCTTTTTCTTGTCATTGTACTATCCAATGAGGTGTTTGTTTTTGGTAACATGACATTCGATTCAAAATTATTAATGGGACACCCTGTATATTTGTGCCTGTGCTCCTCCCGATAAAACAATTCCAACGAACTAGCACACTTGGGGTTTAAAGTGATTAGTTCAAGAGCTACAGGTACTTAAAGGATTGTATCACGCTATCACGCTAAAAGCATATAGTGAGACAAAATATTCATTCGGTGGTCTTACCGTACCACCCAGGGACATTGTAAATTATATTTTAGAGCTCGAAATTATTTTTATTGATAACTTTAACAATTTAGTTTCTACAGTAGCAATTGGAATGACACTGAAAAGCAAAATGTCAAAAATAAATAATGTGATGCTTCTGCCAGTACTTGATCAGAATGTGAAGAAAGTTTCTTTAAATCATCAATTGATATTCTAGATAGAGCATCTGCTCCTAAGTTTTCTGTTCCTTTTAGATACTCGACTTCAAAGTCATATTCTTCTAGGTCTAAACGCATTCTTGTCAATTTTGATGACGGATTTTTCATTGAAAATATATACACAAGTGGTTTATGGTTTGATCTTACTAAGAATTTATTTCCATACAAATATGGGCGGTAGAAGTTAATAGCCCAATGTATCGCAGTCAGCTCCTGTTCAATAGTCGATTTATTTGATTCCCCTTTTGTGAACGTTTTTGATGCGTATGCTATAGGCAAATCTTTTCCTTTGTGATTTTGGGATAACACAGCCGAACATCCAATTTTTGAAGCATCTGTAGTGAGAATAAATTGCTTTTGGAAGTCTGGATATTGCAAAATGGGAGGTTTTATAAGACACTTTTTAAGTTTTTCGAAAGCTGCTTGACACTCTGGTGACCATAAAAAATCTGTCTTTTTCCTAGTTAATTTATTAAGAGGTTGAGTTATTTCTGCAAAATTTGGAATAAATCTCCTGTAATAATTACAGAAAGCGACGAAGCGTTTTACCGAGTCAGCGTTTGTTGGAATGGGATACCTGTTTATTACATCATACTTCGCATCATCTGGTAATATTCCCTCACTCGTAATTTTGTGACCTAGGTAAGTAACGTCTTGTTGGAAAAATCTGCATTTTTCCGCATTCAACTTAAGGTTGTATTTTCTACAAGTTTCAAAAGTAGCTCTAAGATTGAGCAAATGATGAGATTTTGAACACCCTATGACAATTAAATCGTCCATATAGAGAAAACACTTTTCAGGCGTTATTCCTGCAAATGCTATAGCCATCATCCTTTGAAAACTGTTAGGGCCCACTTTAAGACCAAAAGGCAACCTGGTGAATCTATATGAACCTGAATTTGTGCTGAAAGTGGTAATATTTCTAGAGTCTTCGTGTAACGGTATCTGGTGGAAACCAGACTTTAAATCCAACGTTGAGAACCATTTGGCTCTTCCCAGTTGATCCAAGATATCGTCTATTCTTGGTAGAGGAAGTTTATCAGATATTAGCTTTTTATTGATTTTTCTGAAATCCACAACCAATCTCCACTTCTTCTCACACGTAGTTGCTCTTTTAGGCACCAATAGTATAGGGCTGTTGAAACCCCCCGAAACTGAATTTTCAATTACACCCTCTTCGAGCATTTTGTCAACTTGTCGATTTATCTCAGCTGTTTGAGAGTATGGTATGCGATAGTTTTTTGTGTAGACCGGTTTTTCATCTATAAGCTTCAGTTTTTGTTCATAAAAATTGTTAGTTGTCAATTTGTCTGTTTTTAGTGCAAAAATATCTGAAAATTCCTTGCACAGGTTTAACATGTCATTTTTTACAAATTTAGGGATATCCTGATCCTGAAGTTCCTCCAAAAGAGTAGCTTCTCTGTTCTTAGTTTCTGCTTGAACGTTATAAATGGAATAATCACTTAATTTATCTGTTTCAATGTTTAGGTTTTTAATGTAGACACTCTCCATGTTTGTATTCAAAATCCTCACAACTGGATTCAATCTCGAGATGATCGACCCAGCTATAAAGACTCCTGGCATAACTTCCTTTTTCAAAATGACGGAATCCTCTGGCAGGTTTTCTAACTGTTTAACTTTACGTAATACTTCGCACCGAGGTGGAATCACTAATACATCTTCCTTTGGACCACTGTGTATCGGTAGAGATATTTCATCTTTAGAAGTTAATAATGTCATTGTCCAGCTAGCGTAATCCAATCGGCACAGATATTTAGTTATAAAATCTCTCCCTATTATACCATCAGCCGGTATAGGAAAATTTTCCGCCACTATGTGGAAAGTATGACGTAGTGCATACGTATCGTTTATATAAATTTGAGTTGAAGCGGTCCCTAAGCTGTATACTACTCCTTCAGTGACGCCTTTGATACTACTTGTATTCGATCTGTTCAATATTTGCCTGGGATTAATTTTTGTCACCTTGAACAATGATATATCTGCTCCGGTATCTACCAACAAGGTAATCTTATGGTTTCCGGTCATTTCACAGGCTACGGTTACAAAATTGGAGAGTGACAGGTCCAAGTTGAAAATTTTTATCGTTCCTCCATCGGACCCAGCTGGAGGTCCTGCTCGTTTCCCTGCTCTGTTTCTGCTTCATAGTTCCTCACGTAGGTGAAATTCGATCTTCCTCTCTGATTGAAACCTCTCCGTCCTTGACCTCTTGAAGGTCTATACTGATCGCTGCGACTATAACGGTCATATGAAGATGGACGGTATTCAGAGTGATTTCGGTTATTGAAGTAATAATTTGTTCCTCTTTGTCCACGTCGATAATTTTGATATACTCCTCTTGTAAATTTATTTTGCTTCGTATATAGCACGGCATGTGTATTTTCTTCGGAAGCGACAGTTACATATTTCGTAATAGCTTCATCACAGCTGGAGAAAGTTGCTGCCTCCATTATTATCTTAATTTTCTCAGAAGTTGTGTTTAGTTTTACGGAGTTCACAGTGCACTGCGTAGCATATTTTTCAGCGACATGCCCTGGTACTCCCTCAGCTATATACGCTCTTCTGAGCCTTCCTGATAAGGCTTCGATTTCTGCTGCATATTTGGAAGTATCTTTATTGTATTGTTTCAACGCTAGGAGTTTTGAAGATACCGACTGTGAACTTTCAGTTCTAATACCAGTGTTAAGCTTAGCAATGATTTCATCTAAGCTATCATTATTGCTGATTAGGTCGCGAGCTTTGCTTACTAATTTTATTCTGACAAAAACCTTTGCGTTTTCTTCATGCCCTATTGAGTTGATTTTCAGCAAGTTTAGGGCATCTATAAATGACTGCAGTTTTTCAGGTGATCCGTCAAATTCATTGGGCAAAATTTTCCCCGCCAAATTAAAAAATTCAAAGTTCGTAGTTGCCATATTTAAAAACGGATTTTCTGCTTCACATGTGTTTCCAGTTTCCGAGTCTTCCTCGCTAAAGCTTAAGTCTTCGTCAAGGACATCGATATTGATAAATTTTATGCAGGAAGTTGGTACCTTATATGGCACTTTTAATACCTGGTATGATCTTACCACACGATCCCTTGAATAGGAAAATAACTTCTTAACTAAGCTGAATTGCCTATCATCAAGATCAGAGTGAATAGCTATAACTTCTTTTATAAATTGATTATAATACACCAGCAAATTGTCCCGAATTTCAAGACGAACAGATTCCGTCGTAGGTACCTGTTTCTTTAAAACCCTTTTTGATTCATTTACAATAGTTTGCTTTAAATTTGATAATTTAGCCCAGATATCTTCCCAAGTAGTCATGTGAGATGATTAAGCGTATCATCTCCTTTACGATAACAATATTAAAATATGAAATATAAATTATTTCGCCGACTGAAAGTATTATTTAGACCCATTTTTTTTTTAACTGCAGTAAGTGGAATTACATAAGGTCTTATAGCTATTGACAACTTTTTCATCTTAAATAAAAAGAAAGCAAAATATAAAAAAGGAAAAGGAAAAAGAACGTTTCATTGTCAACAAAAAAAAATGTCACATACCAATTAATCCACAACAATGTATCCAAAAACGCACTATAGCACTACACTAATGATGCTCCCGATGCTTCCGAAGAGTCTTTTTCCACCGCAAGACACTCAGGCGTCGCCAGCCTGACTCCGTAGTATCATACTTCGGGAAATGTTCTTTTTAATACCCCGACGGTAAGCTTTGCACATTTTTAAGGCCACGATTGATAGTAGTCCGGCCGCAATTATGTACAGCAATACTCTAACGTCTGTGGGTACCCGAATTGCCTGCTCTTCTACAATGAAGTTAGAATTCACTACTCCGGTGTCCGTCACTTCGCTGTATTTTGAACTGGTTTTCCCCATCTTCCGGAAATATAAGCACACTACTGCTTGAAAATAAGCTGCCTAACTTTTATGGCAGGATCGCCATGTGATGCTTCTGTAATTGCAGGAATAGGCTGGACCATTGAAACACAGGCTTCAGACCAAAAACTGTATATTAGATCTGTTTTGGTTCAATGTCCGCACTGTTTCACCTGCCAGGTACCGATTGCCATTTCCTGTCGCCATGCAGTACCTAGCTCGTGTAAACAGCACGTGTATCGCTGACATTTCAATAATGTGTAATGTGCAACATTAGCACTCCTACAAACTAATACCAAAACATAGACATAGACGTAGGGTGCACCACAATAAATTAACATCCATGTAAAGCATTTCCACATGATTATCTTTTAAAATTGTACATACGAGTTCGTATATACTATACCACAAAATTTATAAACTGTGATCGCAAAAATAAGTCAAATAAACAAAACATTAAGGTAAACCAAATACCACAGCCCCTCTGAACCATCAGTTTTTACTTATCTACGAAATAGCTACAATATGTGAAAACATCTGAGATTCATTAGTAATAGTTTTACTAGGCTTTATTTTTGATATCCATTTATGTAACTTAGTGTATTAGCAAAATAAACGTTATATTTGTATTTGTATGTCTAAATCGGCCGTCAATACATAGTTTTTCAATGACCCTCGTATATACGTACAACCCAGGCGTTAGCAAGTCCCCGCTAAAAGACCCTCGTACTTGAGCAAAAACCTACGCAAAAACTAACTGGCGCGTGCGGCCGCGGCATCGCTTTCATGTGAGTTCTTCAAAGTGCCGACGGAGAGTGATCCAACTTATATGTATTCCGTAAACTTTGATACTGCCAAGCTACGTACAAATTTGTATGTAAACATCCCTTTTTTCTAGGTATTCGGATTTCACTTGCGATTAGTATACATATATACTTATATCCATTTTTTCATAATATATAGGATGTTTCCTAAGTTGGGACTTTCGTCCAGAGGGCATGTAGTACTCGCCAAAAGGAAAGTTTTTTCGAAGTATCAGATGACATAAAATGCAAAACCCCCCTATTTCAAACTTCATGAAAATCTTGCAAACCGTTCCGAGATAATTGAGGCGTTCCATACTCTATACTCACTCTGTATGTGAGAAATACTGGGTTTCTTTCACGTGATTTTGTTGCATATTTCTCCGAATATGTTTTCCAGCTATGTCTTAGAACAATGCGCTCAGTACTGAGAGTGCACAGTGAAAATAAAATAAGTCCCCGAACGTAGTGGTCATACCATGAAAATGAAAGACGTAGCCCGGGAAGATTAAGCAAATTGTGCCAGATTGCATGCTGGCACCAACTGAGTATAAAACGTATGTAAATTGCTTTCACGCCCTACAACACTTACCACCACTAAAACTGAAATTGTCGGTCGGGGAGATTGGAGTGCATTATATTGTGACGTTCAAGATAAACCGTGATGTTATTTGTCGCTGAATTCTCTTCAAATGCAGCAGTTCTGCAGAGCAGTGATTCGAGTAATTTTTTGCTTGAACCCTTTCATAATTTAAATTGCTATATCCGTAGATATTAACGTAAATATCAAAACAATTATCGAGTGGGGATTGGTAAATAAAGTACAGTTTAACTAACGACGATAGAACAACTGAAGACCTCTCATCTCATTCATATATTAATTTATGTTCACAGTCAAACATTACTTTAGGCGAGGGGGCTAGTGGGGTGAGGCATGGCCGACTTTACTCACTAGGCCGGAGCACTGATGTATGGCAACACTGAATATCGGGCCGAGCTTTTGTTTGTTGTTAAGTCATTAGTGTAATCTTCCAGAGTGAAAAATGAGATTGGAAGGTGATTTTTAATGTGTTTCTAATTATTTACCTGCACAAACGAAACCATAAAGATAAAAAGATGTCTGCAAAGTGTGTAGTGTGTGCAGGTTGCACTAGCAATTGTGCTTCCAATAAAGGACATAAACAGAAGTGGGTGAATGGCATTCCTCGTATGGGCTGGTTATATTTATAAGAATAAAGACAATACTTTACAAATATTTCAAAGGATAACACCTATTTTAAAGCACAATGTGGTACCTACAATATTTTCTGGACCTCCCAAATATCACAGAAAAATACAGTTAATAGAACTCATTTGGGCATGCATCTGAGCATACCTACGAAAAGATTTGATAGTGAAAGGGAATCAAGACCAGCAAGAATGGCTTCACAGTGACCTAATAGTGAATTTTTCTAGCTCAAGTGACAATTTACAAAGTAAATTGAGTATTCATTTAAGTGGAAGTGGAAGTGGCAGCAGGAAACAGGTTGCGTTTATTTTTATTTTGTAGTGTTTGACTACGATGAACTAGACATCAGATGTAAGTGGTATTAGTAGTAGTAGTTCTAAAAAGTATTTTTCTTAATTTACTAACCGAGATGAACTCTAATACATATAAAATGTAATAATTATTCTGAAACTATAGACCCACTATTTGACAGCTAAGCCACGTTGCCACAGCTAAGGCTCCGGCCTAGTGTAGAGTCGGCCATGTGTGAAATAGCTATGTACCAAAAAAAATGTTATTGCAGACCTTCGGTGAATTGTGGCAACTACGTATCAATGTCTGACGAATTTTTTTGTAAACATAAGAGGTATATCAGAGTTCTGTCGTCGTTGAGTTTAACGTACAGTGAACTCAAGCAACAACACTGACAAAGGAGTCTCACGTTGGCTTACCAACTGTGAAAGTGGAGGGTCACCCAATAGTCGAGTCAACTTCGGTTAAGCTTTGGGAGATTAACGTCAACAATAACATATACTGACACGACCACGTCGTCAATATTGCTAAAACGGCATCCTAGAGGTTTGGAGTTCTATTCTGCTGTAGGAAGCTGTATACACCAGAGCAACTACTGCTTCTCTACAAGGCACTAATCCGACCATCATTGGAGTATTGCTTGCATGTGTGAGGAGGCGCTCCGAAGCACTATCTTAAGCTTCTCCTCACAAAGGACCTCCACAGTCTGAAATATCAAAGAAATGTGGCTGACCTCTCCCTGTTTTACAGATTCTATCACGAAAGATGTTCGGGTGAGCTCTTCCAGATAATAACACCAAAGACCGTTCGAATAAGGAACACCAAAGGCTCTGCGAGCTCATCCTTACCAGGTCGATGTCCCTACTCCCCGAACCAGTCTCCTTCAGCATTCCTTCTTTTGGAGAACATCGACGCTGTGGAATAAGCTGCCGCGAAATTGGCTTCCTAAAGACTACAACCTGCAGCGTTCCAAATTTAACGTGCACAGAAACTTCTTCTTGCAGCGGGAGGGTGACCATAAAAAAATATTGTTTTTGTCTGAAGCATGGGCTGATGATTGTTGGCATTCCATTGTTAGCCTTGATGTGACGCGAAGTCTTTTCAGGGCTAGAAATGTTAATCTGATATCGGTGCAGATTAATAGAGTCTTGTCAGATACATCTCTCCTGGTTAATTCCTTAGCAGCTATCGATTTTCGCGCCAGTTCCGTTTAAGAGTCACTGGCATTTTTACCTATATCCCCCACTGTGTTCTTAAGGTTAGAGACCTGGAGTATATATCACATCCAGCACATTCCGTTGGAGTCATCTGTGTATACACAAATTGACAAAACCGAAACTTCTGGAATGCCCTCGCTACAGTCCAGATCTTTATTCCTTGCGACTTTGAACTGCTTCCAGATGAAGCAATAAGGGAGGCGGTTTTTAGACATGAGGACCTTCAGCAGTCGTGGAACCACGAATGTGGTTTAATTCCTAGTAACACTTGGCAGAACTTTTGCAAAGGGTGGTTTCAGAGGATGGTGAGGTGCTTTGAATGTAGAATAAATTACTTAAAAAAGTGATATATGTCTTGCAAATCTTTCGTAGTACCTTTTTTATGTTCCAAATAAACAATAACGGTAGGATCGGATCCACTCACTCCAAGGTCTTTTTTGCCTTTCCATATCTGCCCCCAAGCCTTTATAGCTGTTTTTCCACTTCACGTCACTCGTATACAGTCTAGAGAGATTTCCGTTTTTTCACTAGGGTGGCGTAGAGCATCTGGAGGGATTATTTCGATTCCACTTTATACATGTCGTCTGAAGAAGAAAATTAGAAAATAAGAATTTTCCACCATTTGGTCCTGTAGGAAAAAATGCAGAATCATATCGAAACACGCACAAAGAAATTGAAAAGACTGTTAAGTAATCTGCTAACAAAAGGGTCGCTTCTTGGAATATCCAATCTCGCTAAAAGTTCGTTCCCCCTTTTTTGCGATATCTCAAAAATAGGCTGACCTCGACATAATTAAAAAAAATGGAGTCAAGTTAATACTTCCCATAGCATAAAGCTAGAGTCTGAGATCTCTCCTGGCAACCGAATCATTGCCCACCCGCAAAAAATATCCTACACAAAAACTCTCGTAAATACTTTCTTGCATCTTTCTCCGTAGAAACTAGGTCGATCCAGCTTTTATTCTGCAATCTTCAACTGATATCCTAATCAGATGACATGCCAATTTTCCGATACTTAAGGACAGATTATAGTACCAATCTTTGAAGCGCAATGAAAAGTGTTCTGTAGGAACAAAAAAAAAATTGGAGTTTCTGAAGAGACACAATCCTTCCTTTTTTTTGTCTGAGGTAGGGCAGCATTCGGCCCTTTACAGGGCAATAAAGAGTCCAATATGAATACAACAAATGTTTCAGTTTTACAACCGCCCCACTCCAAAAGTACCCCAATTTTTGCCCTCCAAAAAATACGTGAAAAGAACAGGAACCAATTCGTCTAAAAACGAAGTTTGACGTCTTTTTATGTTTTTAGATTTTTAATTATTGCTGCGCGGTTACTGACCTGATCTCTAAAACCCATACGCGTTTTCCATCCGCGCCACGGCAATACACTATGAGATTTACAAAACATGTCAATGAACTCTGCAAGGTTCTTATGGAATTCTAAAACAGCTTTTTCCTTTTAGACGGTTATTAACAAGTAGCACGAAACTTATGCTTTGTGAAACTTTTACTATCTCCAAATTATCGTATATTATATATGGTCCAGCATTGTTAAAAAGAGGTTGCAACGGGTACAAAATTCTTGTTTTAGATTTTCATTCGGCATTCGAAAATTTGAACATATCAGTCATGTAATTAAAGGAAATGATAAACTGAACCTGGCACAACTTAGAAAATTACATTTTTTAACTGCAGTGCATAAGACAATAGTAACAAAAGTTCCTCCATATCTGTCTAAGAAACTGAAGATGTTCAAAGATGTGAATGTATTTCCTACAAGAAACAGAAATAAACTTGTGATTCCTTCGCATACCTCTGCTATTTATACTTATGGGTTTTCATATAATGCTAGCAAAATGTATAACGCATTGCCTCTGGAATACCAGGATTACTCCATTTTGAATTTTAGAAAGAAGCTCAAATGCCTGTTCTTCCATGAAGACTGATTTTGGTTGCTGAACACTTTTATCCCCACTGTATCTGTACTTATCCTAGGGCTATTATGATAATTATGGGAATAATAATAGCATTTATTTAAAAATTTAGTAAGACACAATAGGTTTTTTTCATATTATTATTTTGTGTATCAATGTTGTGTTTGAAGGTAGAGTTGAAAAACACCGTTAAGGTAGCACTATACCTATTCGTTTTGTCATTTATATTATTTGTTGTGTAATTAGCAGTTTTTGTTTTATGACAGGCCCTTGCCCTTGAAATCAATTCAGTATTTTCCAGGTTACACAATTCATAACGATCTAAAGCAATACTCGCATGTATACATCATGAAATTTGAAATGAAGAGTTCCTTGGTTTCTGTAATAGGCAAGGCAATGTTCGGATGAACCTAAAACAGTGTATTATGCCGCTAGTTCTTTCATTCACAGGTCAATGGACAGCCGCTCAAATATTATTAATTATTACTTCCACCCAAGAAAATGACCAGGAACACCTATAACGCTTAAAAACTACGTTTTATCATATCAGACAATTAACCCTCCACCCTTTTCCACTCCTAATTGTCCAATATTAATTCAAGTTGGTCAAATTTGGAAGCAATCGCTTGAGGCGTTTTTGAGTAATCGTTGGAGAACGAAATCGCGGACGTACAGACACACAGACAGACATCATAAAACTAAAGTTTACGAGTTTCTTAACTCGGTCACTATACAAGGTTATCATTAGAAACAAAAATCTAGTTTTTGGCTCTGATGCTATGATAAAAAAATATGGGGGGTGGGGATAACTAAAAAATAATGCCATAATGTGAAATTGTAATAGTACCACAATGAAGAGCAGTTTTCTTATGTCAAAAACGCTACCGCGCATGCCGCAAGATTTTCAAAATGGCGGGATAAAAACTAATAAAATGTAGCAAATTTTTGAGCCTCAAAATGACTGTAACTGGCACAAAAGTTATCCATATAATTTCAAACCTTACTGTCGTAAAGAGATTTTTATTCTCTATCTTTTGGTCTACTTTTGGTGCAAATATATGATTTAATGGAAGGGGGGGGGACGGTGGGGGTTACTCGGAAAAGTTATAATATAATATAGCATTTTCTTTTCAGAAAATGAGTCAGGAGGCGATTTTACCTTGAAAATGACACCTGGCACGTTAGTTTCGGCAAAATCTGTGACCGGTTCTGATGACTTACCCCTCCTTTGTCGGGGGAAGTTAAAAATGATGGTTATGGAGAGCCAAATATTCGGTCAAAGCCATTATAAGCAGCCGGTAAAACTTACTATAAATTACAAATGTCCAGGCATCGTGTAATGTTTACATTAACTGACTAATGAAAATAGATGCAAATAGGCAATTACCTATTAATATTCATATACGCGACGGCAATTCTATTCCTCCAAACTGTGTAATAAAATAAACAGTTGCTATTAAATTAAATAACGGTCGGGACATTATTTTCGGAATGGCATTTTTCACCATGCTAATTGCTCATTGATGTTGATTGTTTAGAGGGATATTTAATCATGGCTAAATCATCGTTCTTCGTCCTTCGTTATCCGGACTTTATTCCTTTATTCGTAAGGAACCACGGTTATCCCGAGTAGTATTAAAAACAAAGCAAAAAATGGAAGCAGCTTGATTGACTCTCAATTTGTTCAGATAGGAAACAAAAACACACGAAAATACTACTTTTTATTGAAATAAGTGTTCAAAATGCTGCCCGTTATTGGCCAAACAGTAATATAAGGAATGTTCAAATTCCTGACAGACAGTTGCAAGAATAGTGGAAATGATTCCAAGTTATAGTGCCCAAAATCAATGTGCTCGGCAAACTGCCATTATTTTAAACACCAGTCATCGGATAGGTACGTTTTGGACCTTGTTACGAAGTTTACTTGAATTGGATCTGTTGCAAATATAAAAATGAAGTCAAGTTGATTGACTACTTCCCACACATTACGCTGATACCAGTTTATTATTTTTCCATAGCATGAAGCTTTGCAACCAAATAATCGCCAGCCCCCCCCCCCCCCCCCCGGCCTAAAATTGTCTTATGCCGCTAGGTCTTCCCTTCACAGGTCAATGGACAGCCAATTATCGATACTACAAACTTCTCAGTTTTACAACCCCCCACCCCTCAACCACCTCACTTTCACCCCCACCCAAAAAACTGGTAGGAAATGACCAGGAACCCCTAAAACATCTAAAAACCGAATTTGAGTTGTTTTCATACTTTTCGTTCTTTGATCATTGCTACGCTGACACTGACACGATTTTTAACAAACATGCGCGTTTTCCATTCTCACCACGGTAACAACATACTGTGTCAAAATTTCATTAGAATCAATTTCATAGTGTCCACGTTACAAAATACAAAACGATTTAAACCAATAAATTCTCGTATAGTATACAGAAAATTCTAAGTCCCTTAGTTTCCGTAATAGGCTAGGCAATGTTCGGATGGACCTAAAAAGGTGATTTGTGTCGCTAGGTCTTCCTTCACAGGTTAGTGGATAGCCTATTACACCGATTTTCAAAATTATACGAACATTACCTACTACGACCCCACAGCATACCGCTGCCCAAATTTCATCACAATCCATGCAGCGGTTACTGAGATTACGACGTTAGAAAAACGCCAACCGACAGACCGACAGACAGACAGACAGACAGACCGACAGACAGACAGACCGACGGAAATGAGTGACGTGGATTTTCGTTATGTAGACATCATAACATGCCCAAAAAGCGTATTGTCTCGAAATCGAAAATTTTCGCGATCACAATACTCCCCTCACCTATCGGTGTGGGAAGTAAAAAGGGAAGTTCTGGATGAAGCCGCTCAAGTTGAAGTTTTGGCTCATTTTGACATAAGTCCTAATACTTCATAACCCAAAATTGTGGATCCGACTGATGTTTCATTTATCTCTATACACACAGTTAAGGTATGCGCACATAAATCGGCATCGGACGGACGGGACGGATGGAACAACCGGTACGGTACGGATTTTTCATTAGGGTACCGCACATCTGATCGGAATCGATGGAAGAATTGGAAGGCAGATGCACATATGTCTTCGAATGGTGACGAGTTGTCCTGGAAAAAGAAAATTTTCAAAAATGTAGAAAACGTAAACGGGTGTAGGTTCATGGAATATGTGAGAGAATGACAGTTTTTGGGGAATGTGTACATTTATTTCCGGGCTCAACGAATGAAGTTTTGACTCGTTTTAAATTCTGTTCTTTACTGGAGGCCATGAGAGAAGCTATTACTGAATGAAAATGTCCATCTCGCCCACCTATTAGAGCACAAGAAAGGTTGATGATATACTTAAGGTAAATAGATACTTGCAAAATGCCGAAGGTGCCTCGGCAATCGCCGATCAGCGTCGCACATACGTCGGTATCGGCACGCACGGCACGCATTGGCTGGCTTCTAATTCTAGTTGCTATATTCTCGCCGGATTTTGAAAATTCGATGCCTACCGTCCGCACGTATGTGCGATGGTCCATTAAATTTAATAGAAAGTATTTTTCTCCGATCCGTCCCGTCCGTCCGATGCAGATTTATGTGCGCGTACCATTAATAAACTCTATAGACATTGTCCATTCAAAATTAAATTAGTGCAAGAGTTAACCGAAGATGATTTCGAACGACTAGTTGAGTTTTGTGAACAAATAACAACAGCGATTGATGCTGATACCATTCATGTACAGAATATCTGCCTTACTGATGAATGCACATTTTATCTAACTGAATTTGCCAGTAAGAATAACTGCAGGTATTGGAGCAATTATAATTCCCATGCTTTTGTAGAAGGGCATACCTACTACCAAAAAAAATTGTTTATGGGCAGGTATTTCAAGAAACGAAGTGATTGTGTCATTGTTCTTAAAGGAAATTTAAATGGTGACATTTATTTGGGTATCTTGGGAAATACCATAATCTGCTTGTCACTAAAAGCATTGAAAATCATATCGAAGAGAATAGAAGCACTATAATTGATGAGGCTGACATCTATTTCCTTCTCACTATGCTTTTCCGGTTGGGCAAAGGCTAGACGACGCGTTTCCAGATAAGTGAATGGAGCGAAGGGGGCCTATAGAATGGCCTGCTGGATTTCCTGACTTGCCGCCTATAGGCTTTTTTATATGGAGCCATTTAAAGCCTATTGTGTTTAGTTCCCAACCTGAAAGTTTGGATGACCTTCGTCAACGCATGATGAAAAGCAGCCATCATATCCCACAATATGTTTCTGCAACTGTCCATCAGGAATTGAAACATCGCCTTTATTATTGTTTGGGCAATAATGCTCAACATTTTGAACACTTATTGCAATAAAAAGTGATATCTTTGTGTGTTGTTGTTTTCTAAAAGATTACTCTTCGACTTTACAGTGTTTGCGCATAAACAATCCTAGAATGCTAAAGGGGAGGCAGTTTGACTGTGATATGAGCACCTTTTGCGGACTTGGGACCACGAGGCTGCCTTACTTCCTAGTGACACTTGGAGAAAGAAATAACCCACATAACACTATATGGATATGTATATCCACAGAATGTACATTAGATATTCCAGTTTCAACATGTACATTTTGAATATTCATAGGACGTTAAATGCACATATGAAAAATGGTATACACTTGTGTAATATACTATGTATATTCATGTAGGTATATTCATATGTGAATATACATAAGATGTTGGTCTATGTATCATATATACAGCTAGTAGTTTACGCTTGCGCGAAGGACAAGTAGTGCCGCCATTGCTGATTCCTAGCCATTCCCGTCGCTCGCGCCCTTCGTCGTAGTTAGCATGGTGTGCTGGTGCTGGTTGTGCCTGATTACCTGATCGAGTGAAATATTGTGCAATGTTACTTATCTTCTCGCATCCAGCATTTCACGGTAAGTCGTAAGCGGAACAAACCACCTACAAAATTTTATAACCTTGATTTTGGGATTTTAGACATGCCATTCAACTCATTCAAAAGGAAAGAGATAATAATCACAGTAATCGATTTTGCTAGGTATTATTATTGTAACTAGAAATTGGAATTAATAACAACACATAATAAAAGTATAAAGTTTGTTTATCTTTCTACCTCTACATTAAACTTTGCGCATTAAAAGTACCTGAATGTACATTCAATGGATATACCATGGATGTGTAAATTCGCGACAAACGTATATGAAATCAGTCGTCTAAATGCAAAACCTGACAAGTCACAAATTTTTCAAAATAGAGTTTTTGTATACCATTTTGTTCATTATTTGAAGCGCTACCATTTTCTATATTTTTCGCTTACAAAACCCGACATCAGACATGAGATATTTGGCTAAGAAAACTAGACTTAGGTGCAAATACCGACAAGTCCAAGCGGTGTTTTATTTCAAACACCGACATGTCCACAGGAGCCAATACGGACAACGGGAGCAAGTCACTTGTCGATCACACAAGGTATTCTGACCGTTGTGTGATTTTGTTTAATCCAGTCGCTGAAAATACGTTGTGGTGAATTCATGTGTTTTTCAGTTCACTGAGAAAAAGAGATTAGTTTATGCTGTATTGATAAATTATTGATAAAAATAACCATGTTTTTTAAAAAATGCTTTGGATGCGGATTTTGGAGAGCCTACTTCAACAGAAGCTAGGTCCACATTAATGCAGAGGATCGAAGCTAATTGTGAAAATGCATTTGCTAGTTCTGAAGAATTTTGTTTGTAAATTTAGAGTTTGACGTTTAAACCTTGTAACTCTTGAAATGTATCCTTTCTTATTAGAAAGAGATATTTCTAGCTTTATGTTTATAGTTTCTGTCGTTGAGCACAGTGTTCGATTAGATTTCTTTATATTCAGTAAAATAATCCAAATTGATAAGTGTTTCATTTATTTTGATCCGATTCCACAAAAATAGCAGTCAAAACACGACATGTCACAGTTCCTAACATGTCCAAATTTAAAAGTCAGATTTTAGAAAAACTATATGTGCTAGATTTTGGGGCGTTAGGACTTGACATCCTAAAACATCGTATATTATCATACTCTCGGTTCGCTCATAATAAGACTTTGATCTGTTTTTCTTGATTTCTGTAAAATTTGTTGTCGTGGACTTGTTGGGTTTTGCATTTAGACGACTGAAATGTAAATTTTTTATATCTATTTTGCAGCCATTAAACGTTCATGCTCCATTTGTGGATATACATATCCATTGATTCGATATCCATTGTATGTACACTGTATATACTTTTGTTATGTGGGAAATAAGACTGTATTACAAAAAGTGGTGCTTTGTGCAAATGTCATAACTTAATCCTTTTTTTTTTGTTGACACTTGTTGGTAAAATATGATAAATGTAGAGCACGTATACACGAATAGTTTCAGTTTTGAAGCGAATAGGTCGATCAATGTAAACTGAACGTAATTTCGCTTGTATGATTAACTAAAGTGGTGCTTGATGGAGCAATGTATTATCATTGTTACAGGTAGCTCGTGAACTGAAAAACATGAAGGGCTGTGTTAATATAACTCACTTAATGGCAGTAATTAAATGTTTACTAACGGAAAATATTCAATGCCAATTACACGTTTGCTGTCGCCTCCAATAATAGTGTAGAGTAGAGTGTGATGTGTATATACGTGAATATTAATTTGATGTTAAAGAATGATCTTTCGGGCATTTTACTTCCCCCACCGATAGGTGAGGCGTAAGAATTTCAAATATTCTTCAAACTTCGTTTTTAGGCTTTTTAGGGGTTCCTGATCATTTTCTATTATTTTTTTTTTGGCAGGATGGTTGAGATGTGTGGGGTTGTAAAATTGAAAAATTTGATACATACCCATAATAGACTATCCACTGACCTGTGAAAGAAAGGCTTAACGGCATAATACACTTTTTCCATCCGAAGCTTGCCTTGCCTATTACAGTAACTAAAAGACTTTTCTGATGTATACATACAAGTACTGCTTTAGATCGTTGTGTATGGTGAAATTGTTCAATTATCTATAATGGAATTCTGACACAGTTCTATTACCGTGGTGAGGATGGAAAACACGTACGGTTTTTAGAAATCATGTCAGTGGCAGTGCAGAAACAATAAAAAACTAAGATGCATAAAAACAGCTCAGACTTATTTTTTAGGCCTATTAGGGGTTCCTGATCGTTTTCCACGTTTTTTTAAGGGGGTGAAATAGGGGTAGTTTGGGGGTAAGGATTGTGAAGCTGAAAAATTTGTTGGATTCTCAGCTGGCTCTTCATTGCACACCTCTAACCATTTTTTGTTGGTTAAATGAGCCGAGGTAGGATGGAATCTTGGATAGGTTGATTGGGAAATCCCGGAACACTTTTCATTGCCCTCTAAGGATTGATGCTGATAATATAATCTCTATCCTAAAATCGACATACCACGTCACTGGATATCAGTTGATGATTGCAGAATAAAAACTGTGTCGTTGTAGTTTCTACCGAAGGAGACGCAAGAAACAAGAAACGAAACCTGACTTGGTTGCAGCGGGACCTCAGACTATATTTTCAAGCAATGGGAAAATAATAAAGTGGTAGGTATCATAAAACGCCCAAAAGCGTGTTACCTCAAAATCGAAAATTTTCGCCTCACCTATCGGTGTGTGAAGTAAAATAGGAAAGTTACCAAAAGCTCTGTAACAGATCGCCATGGAAAAACCTCGGAAGCGAAAAACTTCAAGCAGGGACATAGAAGTGACGTTATTTGTGTGAAAAATTGTACGGAATGTATTCCCTTCTTTTGTATGTGCCCTGTTTTCAGGAAGCGACGTCTCTAGCCCTGTCGAGTGCTGAAGAACATACACTTTTTACTTTTATTGGAAATGACATTGAAAGCGCTGCACTATGCCTCTTCGGGGCCCGAATTCCCTACTGACTTTGCGTTGTATAGTACAAACTATCTATCAAATACAGTTCACACCTCATTTTTCATTATTTCTCGATTTATCTGTAGGGAGACTTTACAATCGTTTTCTTTCAAGTTTTTGTTTTACACTGATCATTTGTCACAATTTTTGGGATGGGGAAGTTAAGTTTTCGGAGGTCTCGGGAGAGGTGCTGGTGAGTTCTAAAGGATTTTATTCATACAGGACTGTCAAAAACATTTCAAAGCTATTTTTATGGTCAGCCTCGCGCAAAGGCTAAAAGCCTATCGCGCTGTAGAAGCGCTGTGAGAGGATAAGTACCGATGCACGCTAGGTTTGAAACGCTACAGGTTGTAGCCGCCGGGAAACAAATTCCCCGGCAGATCATTCCACAGCGTCGAAGTTCTCCATAAGAGGAGACTGATTCGGGGAATAGGGAGTTCGAACTGGTAAGGATAGTCTCGCAGAACCTCTCTAGTGTGCCTCGTTCGGATGACCTTTGCTGTTATTATCTGGAAGAGCTCACTCGAACATCTTCCGTGATAGAATATGTAAAACAGGGACAGGTCGGCCACCCTTCTTCGATGTTCCAGGCTGTGGACGTCCTTTGTGAGGTTAGGTGTATCGATTGGTCTAATTGCTTTCTTGTGGCTAGTGTCCAGAAGCTTTAGAGAATGCCTCCGAACGCATCCCCACACATGGGAACAATACTCCAGCGATGGTCGGATCTGTGCCTTGTAGAGCAGCAGAAGTTGCTCTGGTGTATACAGCTTCCCATAGCAGAACAAAACTCCAAGCGTCTGGGATGCCGTCGTAGCAATACTGACGACCTGGTCGTGCCAGGACATGTTATTGTTGATGTTCATCCCCAAAAGCTTGACTCTACTATATAGGATGACCCTCTATTTCCACAGTTGGTAAGTCAACGGGATACTTTTTTATCGGTGTTGTTACCAGAGTGTTCTGTACTTTATTTACTAATTCCCATACGACAATTGTTTTGATATCCACGTTGATCTGTGAGGCATGTTGCTGTCGCCGACCTACCGTCGCCTGGGATAATACTAGCTTACCTTAATGTACTGTCGTCTGCGAAGCTGTAGATTATATTGGATGTTGTCTTCAGCAGCTCGTTGATGTAAAGCAGAAATAGTGTAGGTGATAAAAGACATCCCTGAGGAACACTGGCGTTTATTGAAAATACGTCTGATGCACAGTCCTCGACTACAGCTAACAGAGATCAGTCGTTCAGGAAACTATTGAGCCACTGGCGCAGGCTATGTGGATGTGGCTGTTACATTTACACATTTAGCTATCTAGGGCTTCTGCGAGTAGTCGACTATCTAATATCTAGTGTATTAATTCATAACACAGTAGCCATTGATTTCTGTAACATTCCCTGTTATTGGGTGCAACCTGCTGGAAATAAAGTATTATTATTATCTGACTTTTTAAGTTCCCTTCGCATAATTGCGATAACAACAAGTGTTGACGGGCTGTGTCAAGTCAACACCCGGACTATTATTGATCGGAATTTAGGAGGGATCGCACAATATTACAGGTATTCAGGATTACAGACTTTTAGAATACTTTGTGTAACTTTTCGTCCAGGCCCAACTGTTGTAGGTGTGGTGTAAATGTGTTTGGTGTGAGGCCTGACACCGGCATAATGGGGGGGAGAATACTGACTTTGTTTTGTTTTTAAAGTTGCTTTATTTCCATGGCAAGGTGTGTATTCAGATATCTTCCCAGCGTAGGTGTTTTGGATATTCACAACGTTGGGAATGGCAATATCTATCAAATAGGTAATTTTGTCGGCCTTTGACTGGAAAACTATATCTGGTCGACTGGCTGGTATAGTTTTGTCTGTATGTATTTCACCGTTCCAGTATAGTTTGTATCGATCGATTTATAGTAATGATGTCGAAGTGTAATTGTAGTATGGATCCGTGCTTTCTATTAGTTTGTTTGCTGTGGCTAGTGCTTGGTGTATGATCTTGGCCGCAGAGTTATGTCTGGCTGTGTATTCGGTACCGGCAAGGTTTTGCATCCGCCTGTTATGTGATCTATTGTTTCTTTTTGTTGGTGACATTATTATTATCCTGATTTTTCTCTCGCATGACCGCGGTAGCAATAGATGTTGACGCGCTATGCCAAGTCAACACCTGAACTGCTACGGATCGAAATTTTCGGAAGGATCGTACAATATTGCAGGTCTTTAGGATTACAGACTTTTGAAATATTTCTGTGTAACCTTTCGTCCAAGCCTAACTGTTGTAGGTGAGGTGTGAGCGTGTTTGGTGTAAGGCATGAGACAGACATAATTAGGGGGACCATAGTAACTTTGTTTTGTTTCCAGAGCCGTTTTATTTTCACCGCAAGGTCAGTGTATTTAGATATCTTTCCAGCGTAGGCGTTTTGGATATTCGTATCGTTGGGAATAGCAATATCTATTAAATGAATAACTTTCAGTCCAATTCTGATCGAATATTGTTTAAAATATGGCTATATGAACCATATTGCTAATACTGTAACCATTAGCAAGACTGCTTATAAGCTTCCTATTCGGGTTAGTACTTTCTAGCAAATATTGTTATCAGTTTCAGGCGTCAGCAATATTTTTATAAATAAGAGATCACGTGGGCATTTGAATTAAAGGTACTCTTGGCAGCGCTGGCGGTTTGTTTATGTATTGATGTTCTATGATCATAGGTTTTAGTTCTGTGTAAATTGTCAATTTTCTGTGGCACATAAAACTCATAAATAGGGAAAGGGTGCTATAATAATAATAGTAATAATAGTAATCTTTATTTCCGAATGCATGCACACTAGCAGTGTGGAAAAGGCCACATACAAAAAAATAGTATAAATATATAGTACATAATAGTACATCTCTCCTTGTAGATTCTTCTATAAATTCTTGCAGTTAAACAATCAGTTCAGCTGCAGCTTCTTTATTTAGGCGAAATAATTTACGGAATTTGTCATCAGAGAGCTCAAATGGATTGCTGGAATTCCTGATGAGTCGAAAATGTAGGCGCAAGCTTTGACTGCAATTTGGTTTTAAATATGTAGTTTACAGACACACACAAATCCAAAAATGCACTTACCCATCCAAAATATTTTCAAATATTTGACGAAAGTTAACATCAAAGTTAATGAAAACACGATTCACTGCCATTCTTCCACGATAAACAGTTGTTTCATAGTTAGCAAGTACTCAAATCCTGTTTGCCCAGATAGCAAGGTTCAAAAACAAGATCTCTTTAGAATAACAGGCCACCTTGCCTAAATATTTTTATTATAATAATGAAATCGTGAACACTGCTGTCTGATAGCAAGTTTTCTTTCTAACAGTAAGTAGCAACCTTGCTATATCCAAACAGAATTGACCTGTTTGTCTGCCTTCGACTGGAAAACTATATCTGGCCGGTTTGCCGGGTATGTATTTCAACGTCCCAGTACAGCTTGTATTGATTGTTTATCAGTACTGATGTCGGTGTGTAATTGTAATATGGATCTGTGCTTTCTATCAGCTTGTTTGTCATTATTATTGTTATTATTATTATTAGAGGCGCAGCTGACTGGGCCGTTATAGTCACCAAAGCAGCTATTGGAAACTGGAGTGGAACCAGTTCATCCTCAAGCAAGTTTCGTGCACACAGTAATGTAATTATTTAGCCGGATACCATACAGCACAGTCGGAAGACGTTTCCACTAGGTCCAGCACGAATAATTGAATCTGAAACAGTCCCAGTTCTGAAGAGTTGATTAGCAATTGTAATTCAAATTATATAAACATCGTCGGGATGGTAATCTGCAGATGTATGCCTCAACTTATGAACGCTCCGAACTCTCAAATCGACATAAGATAAATCGATAGCGCTCAGTGGCGAAGAGCCTGAAGGATATAGAAGGGTTAAGTGAGTCTATGTTAGCCCACATACAGAAAAAGATATTCTCAATTCAAGAATTCTGATAATCTTGTTAAGATGTACTAGAAATGAGAACGTATGTACTTGATCTAAAAAATTTTTCTTTATTAGGGCACTATAATTGATTTGAACCACGAAACATATATTTTTGATTGTAATCCTTATTCTAAAGAAATATGCTCTGATTAAGAATATAATTTTCTGCACAACTAAAATTTTTATACTCTTCGACCAAGTATCAATAACGATATCATATTTTTCAGAGTAGGTTCTATTACTTCGACCAAGAATACAAAAAGCTTGATAATTATGGAGTACCTCCATTGAGAACATGATAATCTTGGGTCATGTACATTGACAGATCGCCACATGAGCCTCTTAGTAATTTGTTAAAATTTATAATTTCACCTGTGTCTATGAGTTATATTGTTATACCCTCATAAAAGGATTTTTGGGGAATTGTGGTTGTGGGGACTTCATACACATGTTGCTTTGTAAGTACTTAGTATGTGGTATGCAATATATTTATATAAGTAGTTACGAATGGAGTATAAACAATGGTCACGCCCTATTTTAAAAGTGCAGGGTCATATTTTTTATATTCTGTGGCAGTTGGTATTTTTCAAAATGAATTTTTAAGTATAACGTAAAGTGGTCGTATACAGATACCCTTAGACGCTTCTTCCAATAAGACTAAAATCTCTAGCTGTTTGCGCCAAGATTATGAAATGGTTGTCAGTATGTAGCATTCTTATAGGTGACATATTCTTTGTTTTGTTTTCAAAATTATCATATACTTGATTTAAGGTTAAGGTATTCTTGGTTTCGAAATTTTCCCAGGGTGTCCCTGAGTATCCGTGACACGTGATATTCTCGTAACAAAAAAATGTTCAAACGAAAACTAAGTGGAATATTTGAAAGTAGGGTCTACCATACTATGCTTGCAAAACATTTTTTTTCTACCTCAACTCTTAGAACTCACCTCCAACTTTGTTATTTCAAATAGCGCCTAATAGTTTTTCCTACAGAAAATAAGTCCCTGCTTCATTTAAAATCTTGTTTTACCTTGGATTTTATACAAAAAGCTATTTTTTCGTAATGTCATAAACATAAAATAAATAAAATAAACATTTGTTTGAGGCGTAATATTTTCGTAAGAAAAACAGATAGAAAATGATACTAAGTGGGACTTTCAAGGGTACCGAACGACGTATCATACCATACTTTCGAATCATTTTTTTTCACTCCAACCCCCAAAATAGCGCCCCACAGCTTTTCCTAAATTAATGAGGTCATTATTTTATCTAGTATCTTGTATGCATTTTTGTTTTAGGCGTAATTTTTCGTAATAAAAAAGCCTCAGCATCCAGTCACTCAGTACCCCTTTATTTTTATCCATTTTTTGCCAATTATTATTTTATTTATGTTATCCAACCTATGTTATCCCAATCCTACAAAAAAATAAGTGTGTGTATAAAATCTATAAAAAGAACTATCTGGTGTTATTTGAGCAACAAAAGTTGAGGGTGAGTTTTAAATGTTGAAGGAGAAGAAAAATATTGTAAATACATGGTATGATAAATCCTATAGTACTTTCTAAAATTCCACTCAGTTTTCGTTTGAACTTTTTTTCGTTACCAGAATATTATGTGTCAAGGAAATTCAGGGACACCCTGTATACTCTTCGTCCATTAATTTATTTTTATGTGTGCAGTAAGAGAACGATTATGGCGTGGCATAATTTTTGTAGAATACTCAACTTGGTTTTGAGGTCATACGTACTACTGAAGGGTACTATGCAAGTTTTGTAACAGCTTTTTTTATTCCATTTTTTCAAATAATTTCGTTTGCACTAAATACACGTCTCCATCATCTGAAAAGGTACGTTAAGTGTTTTTTTACCGGGCAACGAAGGGCCCACTATGAGTACAACAAATTTGTCACCTCCACAACCCCCCCTCTCCCAAATTACCGCAATTCAACCACCTTTGGGTAACGATCAGGAATCCCCAAACTCCCTAAAACCCAAGTTTGAGGTGTTTTTATATTTTTTGTATTTTATTATTATTACTGCGCCGCCATTGACAAGATTTCTAAAAGCCATACGCGCTTTCCATCCTCGCCACGGTGACAATATCGTGTCAAAATTTCATTAAAATCAAATTAATAGTTACAAAGTTGCACAATGCAGAATGATCTAAAGCAATACTCGTATATGTATACATCATAAAAGTCTCTTGGCTTCCATAATAGACAAGGCAATGTTTGGATGGACATATGAAAGTGTATTATGCCGCTAGATCTTTCTTTAGCAGGTTAATAGATAGCCCACTACTAATAACAGTTTTTCAGTTTTACAACACCTCACCCCCCAACCACCTCAATTTCACCCCTATCCAAAAAGGAAGAAAATAATCAGGAACCCCCTATGGCCCCACAGGATATCGGTACCCAAATTTCATCACAGTCCATGCAGCGGTTACTGAGGTTACAAGGCTAGAAGAACGCAAACAGACAGACAGACAAATACGATATCGTACAAATTTAGGTTTCAACCTATATATAAGAATTATATGACTGGTACTTTCAACAAACTCTTTGGTGACTGGGACATCAATTTTGAATATCTAATCCAGTACTAAACCAAAGTTTACGGAATACATATAAGTTGGATCACTCTCCGTCGGCACTTTAAAGATCTCACATCAAAGCGATGCCGCGGCCGCACGCGCCAATTGGTTTTTGCGTTGGTTTTTGCCCAAGTACGAGGGTCTTTTAGCGGGAACTTGCTAACGCCTGGGTTTTATGTATATACGAGGGTCATTGAAAGACTAGGTATTGACAGCCGATTTAGACATACAAATACAAATATAACGTTTATTTTGCTAATACACTAAGTTACATAAATGGATATCAAAAATAAAACCTAGTAAAACTATTACTAGTGAATCTCAAATGATTTCACATATTGTAGCTATTTCGCTTAGCTTAGCTTATTTTTGAGACCACAGCTTATAAAATTTATGGTATAGTATGTACGAACTCGTATGTACAATTTTAAAAGATAATCATGTGGAAATGCCTTGTGAATAAATTATTTTTGACATTTTGCTCTTCAGTGTCATTCCAATTGGTATGTAGAAGCTAAATTGTTAAAGTTATCAGAAAAATATTTCCGAGCTCTAAAATATAATTTAGGATGTCCCTGGGTGGTATGGTAAGACCACCGAATGAATATTTTGTAGGTCTTGAATTAATCAGTTTATACCCCAAGCGTGCTAGTTTGTTCGAATTGTTTTATCGGGAGGAACACAGAAAGGCACAAATGTACAGGGTGTCCCATTAATAATTTTGAATCGAATGTCAAATGTCACGTGACCAAAAACAAATACCTCATTGGGTGGTACAATGACAAAAAAAGACACAACATCTGCTCTAATTTACATCCCCAAAATTATAATTCTCTACTACTGCCCAGTTCAGACATATTGCTTGTCTTAATCGTCGTGAAACACCCTGTATTTATATCCTTCACATTTTAAGGTTTACCATAAAATAAGGATGGATCTGCTTGTCATTTTCCATCCGTTAATAAATTTAATTATTAACATGAAACTTCTAGAAATATTATCCATTTCCAGCAAACAAATCCGAGATAACAAAATCCGATATTTTTGAGACACTATATACACTTCGCGTTAAACACGTTCAAGCTCTACTTTGCGCCGCCCCGTATCTCCCGGCTGACGTCGTTACACTGCTACCGGTGTACCGGGGAGACGGGGCAAGGGGCAGGCTGTTTTGATATTTTTGCGGAGTGATCCAACTTATATGTATTCCGTAAACTTTGACTAAACATAGCTATGCAACGATACCACGCATTGGTTTAATTTATGTATTCTTTTTGTTTCAGTTAGGCAGAACTTACTCGATTTATATGGTATTTTTTATTATTTTTGTTAAAGTTTATTCACTAATGTTTTTTTCTGTTCTGCCAGTCGTTGTTTAGAATATCAGTTATTATATTATTAGCTACGAAACAGAATTCGAAAGCCTATTCAATTATATATAATATTTTCCTGCAAATGGAAAATGTTCTGTTTGGCAATAATAATATTTATTTATAACGCTCAAAATCAAAATTTTTCGGGATCACAATATACTCTCCTCATCTATCGCTGTGCAATTTTATTAATTAATATGATAATAATAACCATAGTGTCGTTTTTCGTTTAAGCAAAAAATGGAGGAGGGGGTATATGCTTATTGTACTAATTCATATTTTGAAGGCGCATCAGAAGTTCCAAGCCAATGTACTTGACTTAATTTTTCAGTGCAGTGATGCAGGCAATGTTATCACGTAAAGACTTTAAAAACCTTTAATATCGTATGTGTGGTGAACATCGTTATTATGAAGAGACTGTTCTACTTTAGATAACATCGAAGGCACATGTTTACTCTAGACTTTCTAAACTTTCTTAATCTAGTTAAAAACTGGTTCCTAGCTACATTCCGTCTATATTAGGGTCATACGCATAAGACTGCATTTCTACAGAAGCCGTTACCAGTTTGGGAGTTTGAAGAGCGCAACTTTGGCTTCCTTCCTTCGATGCAAATATTAAAACTTCTTACATGATTCTAGTATTAGGTTCTACTTGCTCGATGCAGGCCTGCAAATTCCACGTTTTAAGTTTTTAAATCCTCTCAGCAGTTTTTCATTGGAGTGATTTAATTTCTTTACATTTATGGCCAGTTCAGCTAACCTCCCTTAAAATTTATTGCTTTGGGTTTAAGCACGGGTTTTATATCGGGATAAGTGAGTCAGGTATAGTAAAGCCCAGAGATATACCATTTGTTTACAAAGTGAGGATCTCCGCAAAAAGTGCCGACGGAGAAAGGGAACGGGGTCGGACTGGGCATTCGAATTCGTTGGAGTGGGCAACAACGAAGATGTTCATTCCATCCAATATAATGCTCATACATCAGTTGGTTGAACAAGATGTTTGAAACTTTATTATCTGTTGATAAATATATGGTAGAGACATTTCAATATAACCGTATAAACCATATGGTAAATTATTCCTTTCTACACTCAATTTTAACGTTCGATTCGTTGTTTTAGTTGTCCCCAAATTAATTCTATCGGACTGAAAATGCAAACATAGGGAGGCAACCTTAAGACATCATGACCATACTTTTTAGCTATGCTTTCTATGACATATTGTTTCTCAAACTGTTCAGTGTGGAGGACCAATAATTCAGTAAGTTTCTTCAAAGTACAAATCCCGTTTTATGAGAAAATCTTGTATTTCGGCCTTCGATAACGTTGAATTCGGAATTTTGTACCTTTGTCTGGAGTGATAGCTTGCGTTGTCCATTACGATGACGCTAAATGGCTTTAAATTGGAAATAAGGGTATACTCAAACCATTGCTCAAATATTCCCGAGTCCATGTTTTTGTGGTAGTCTATATTGCAGTCTTCAATTTTCTTTCCACATAATTTGAGTGCGTTTTCGACCTAGCCGTCAGATGATCCGCAGTGTAAGATAACTATACGGGATCCTTTATTTGGTGGAACGCCTTTTAGCTAACACTTCTTTGTACCGTCGGTCCATCCCTTTTTAGCGGTATCATGGGTATCATACCAGGTCTCGTCAAGGTAGTACACTGACCTCCCCTCGTTTCGGTATTGCTCTATCTTATGCAAGTAATCGTGTCGCCATCTCACAATCCTTGCACTTTCCATTATAGCCATTCGTTTGTTCACAGTTCTGTACCTAAACCCAATCTTCCTAATCCATCGCTGCAATGCACTCCTTGGATACTGTTACCCCATTCTAGCCAATTGTCTTTGAACGGATTCGATTGTGGGTAGTTCATTAATTTTGTACTTTTCGTACACAATATTCCTCAATAATTTTGTGATCGTGGGATCTAGTTCTTTTGAAACACCAGCATAAAACCTACGCTTCCTCTTTTGTGGCCCCTTTCTCAAAATTTCACATACTGTTGGATATGGAACGTGTGTCAGAATTGACGTCTTTTTGATCATACTCCCCTTATTTTCAATCTCTGGATCGTTCGTTAGTTCATTATCATTAAGTACTATTTGTTTTGCATCTGCGCTGAGATGTGACCTTTTGTGAGGTTTTAATTGGTCTACCTCCACCTCCCTCTGTTCAAATTCATTATCAGTGTCCGTACTATAGTCACTACTTTCACCACCGTAATGACAAACCGCCGACGTAGCTTCACTGCTGCAGGGTAATTCACATCGCTGTGAAATCCCATTATCTTCCCAAGGCCGAAACATACTCTAGCTGTCACACTTCCGAAAAAAACGTCCGATTCAGACAGAAAAGTAACGCACAAAAGTAAAAGCAGATTGGCGTTGCTATCAATAACGGTAGCAATACCTGCCTAAACAATTTGACTAAATCCGGTCCTCTTCATCGATTGAGTCGCTAATAATCCTGGAATGTGTCGGTCTTACCATAGTTCAGTCAAAATATACATCGTGAACGTCATCCGACAGATTTACGTTCAAATACAACTTAGTGTTTCATTTTCACCATTCTAAAAGGTTACGTTTTGTTAGAAAATTGGTTAAAAGCACATTCCATGAATTGGTTACGAGTACGAAAGTAAAATAATGGTAACCATTGAATATTATCAAAACTGTATCTATTCCAAATGATGAACTGTACTAAGAGATGGTATGCAGTTTTTATATAGCGCAAAACGTACACAAATGGTATATCTCTGGGCTCTACTATACACAGTATCTTTAATATTTAAATACTATGGGCAAAATTATGCGACTGGAGTACTGAGAATAGGTTAGTGTGACAGACTAAGGACGGTCATTCATTACGCTAGAGTCAAAGGAGTACTAACTGTCTACGAAGTTTATTCCCCAAAAGCACGAAATGTATCAAAGTTATGTTTTCTTAAATGGAACACCCCACATATTATTGCATATTCAGATTCCTTGGTGAATTCTAGTGTGACTTTATGTATCATACATAGGACTTAAAGCGAACCGTTTAGGTGTAAATCACCATTTTCGGTATAAGTAGATATCAGGAAAACATTGAATATCGCAGAGATTATAACATTTGGAAGGCTCTGACTTTGCCGTATTACTAAGCATAAAATGCGTCAGCTTTGATGAGACTGTCAAATTTAAATTACGTTTATGCTTGGAGAAATCGGTCGATTAATTAAGGGATCTTCGATCAGCGATAACTTGATTTGTTCAAATGGGAATGCCTATTTTTTATACAGTTAAACGTAGAATTTGATAACCTTTCTAATGATATGAGGTTGTGATTATGAATCTCTGGTAGTTTTCATTTAATTTTAAATTTTCAAACAAATCGGCGTTTTTCAATTTTCCTACATATAAGCAACGTAGCAGGCCATGAAATATAAACAAAAACCTGTTCAGGTAGAGAAGAAAACCACTAACTTAGCTGAAAAATACACACGAACTAGACTAAAGGGACAAGGTTATAAAAATTACCCACATCAAACAAAGTCTAACCAGAAACAACGGCGGTAACATATCTTTGGTCAAAGAGAAGCTGGAGTATGGCAGAAATGGATTTTTTCACGGCCTACTAGATGTTTGCTCATATCTCTTTCCAGTGTTTGGCATACTGCACTGTCGTGTCGTTCGCTTTCCATAGGTCCTGGAAAGTGCAAGGTTTTTCAAGGGTGGGTAAGATCGTCTGGTTCTCCCTGTAGGCACATAAATCGTCCTCAGCGTATCCCCATCTCACTAGGTTATCCCCAGATACGCCCATTTGGCGTCTAATCCTATTCAGACTTCTCTGGGCCCTCCATTCCAGTTTTGATCTGGCAGGGAGGCTTTCATTTCAGTTGAGTTCCAAGTTGGTATGTGGTTCGTCGCTTCCACAGTACTTCTTTGGTTACCGATTTGGCGTTTGTCAGTGGGTTTGTGAGCATAATGAAAATCTTTCTGGATTTAAGTCTGGATGCGCCGATGTAGTCTTTTATCTAATGACTGTCTACTTGGTTCCGCCATACATGAGACTTCTCGCCTGATTTGAGGGTGGGCTATTCTCGCTAACATATATAGGTCGCCCAGGTTCGTAGGTTTCAGAGAGCCTGTCATTATCTTACAGATGTCGTACAGAGTAGGGTTCAGTTTGTCAGCATGAGTCAATTTGGACCATACAGGGCATGCATATTCGGCTGGGGCAAACCACATGGCAAGGGATGTCGTCCGCAATACGCCAGGATGGACCCCCATTGGAGTTAACCAGCTTGCAAATAACACTGTTTCTCGTATTCGCTTTTGCTCCAGCCTTCTCTACGTGTTTTTATAGGAGTCCTGCCTAAGGTAACACCCAGATAAACTGGATTTGGGCAGTGCTGTAGCCTGCCTGTAGCCCTGAATTCCATTCTATTTGCAGTTCCCTCTTCGCTTGCCGGTAACCAAGATGGATTAGGCATTTTTGAGATTTATCTGGGTTATCGTGTGGTCATCTCAACATTTTGGTCTGGCTTTCCGTTGAATAGAAGTTGGTGTGCAATTTGGTTAGCAGTTACAGCAACCATGTCTTTAGGGCTTGCTGTGTTGTCGGAAAGTTTTTTGATGAGGCTTCAAGCTTTACTGCTACTGCGCTTCATGTCTAAACTCTCTATCTGTTCTTCCAAATCTCCCTTGTCTGCTGCTCTTACAATTGACACAACGTGTTCGTTCCAGATAAAATTTTCTTTAATGTTGGCCCCTAAGAGCTTGAACGAGTAACTTCTTGGTGGAGCCTGATTGTTCATTAGAACCGAGTGCTGGTTTGGGCACTCCTTGTTTGATACCATATAGTACCGTGTCTTGAAAGTATTAAAATTTACCATATTCTTGAGTCCCCAAGCGGTAATGGTATCCAGATCCTTTGAAAGCGAAACAGCCGCTGTCAGTCTTCTACGTCCTAGCTCTACCACAGGGATCATACTCTTGCTCATGATGCTTGCATGCAAGATACTGTCATCCGTAAAACTGTAGACAGGTTTGTAGTGCTAGAGAGTATATTATTGATGTGAAGTGGAAACTATGTCGGAGCCAATACCGATCCCTGAGGACCCCAGCGTTGATGTTATGCAAAGAAGAGGAGAAGCCGTCTACCGCGACAGAGATTTTCCAACTTGAGAGGAAATCTGCGAACCAACCGCAAAGCTTAACCTAAGCTGGTTTAGGAGAACTGCATGCTAATGTTGATCGAATGCCTTTGAAATATCGAGAGCATTGACGTGAGCCTCGCCAAATTAATGGATGAGTTTGCTCCACACATGTGTGAGTGAGCCAGGAGATTCCCAGCTGATCTTTCAACATCTCTATAACATCTTATCAACTGTGATATTTGTGGTTAAGTGTAAGAGTAGTTATTAGCTAAGCTTCGCCACAAATGTCAACACTTTATAAGTACACATTGTACATTTTGAATAAAGACGAGTTTATTATCTATTATTATCATCTTTAAAGACGGAATCCATATTGGTGAAGGAGCTCAAGGTATTCAACGAGCTCTTGGCTGACGTATTTCTCCATCACTTTACTGATCACAGAGACCAGTGTGGCGATTCTGTAACTCTAAGCGAAGCGATAGCGACATTCTTCCAACGCTTTCGCTCGTTTCGGTATTCCATAAATGTCTTCGTTCTGACTCGGATATTACGAACGCAGACGAACGTTATAAGCGCTGGCGAAAGAATTTTATCTCGTTTGTCAACTTTTTTGACCTTATTATTGCTGTGTGTCAAAGTGACAATTCGCTTAAATTTATTTATATAGTTAATTGCCAGCAATGAATCGAAGATAAAAAACTAACCCTTCGCAATGGTCGGCATTGCTGGATTTTACAGATCTCATCCAGAGATATTTAAGCCAACTCGTGAATGCTCGTAAGTCATCGAGCTCCATGCCGAAAGCGTAACGAAGTATTAAACCCGAGAATAGCCATCACAGAGAAGCGACACAGCAGGGACCGATTTTCATAACGCATGCGCGGGGTTATTGTGGACAAATGTCAAACCGTCAAACTCCACGTGCGGTGGCCCAATATCAGCTGATCAAGACGTTTGAGGTTATGGTCGTGGAATTGCTCTATATTGTGGAGGCGTGTCAGTTCAAGTCGATTGAAGGTCACCAAATAATGACCCGCCGAACATCAAAGGTGCCGACAGATTGTGTCGCTTCTCTATGGTGGCTATTCTCGGGTTAAACTTTGGTTATGGAATGCCGTCAAAAATCGTTTTCGTAAATGATTAGCTTCGCTTTCGTCTGCTTTCGTTACTATAGCGAAAGTAATAGAATCGCCACACTGAGCTAGAAGTCTGTAGTTGGTTGGATCAGGTTTGATTCCCTCTGGCACCGGCTGGACGCAAGCTACTTTCTAGTATTTTGAGAAGATACCGGTGTCGTAAGGCATCCGAAAGAGGCGAGTAAGTATGGCGAGCTCTGGTACTTCAAGACAACAGTAGATGGGGATCATGACGTAAAACGTTTTTGTCATATTTACTATGAATATTATTTTCAACTTGAAATTTTGTGTTGTTTCATAGCCATTTTCCATTTCCTATAAAGGAGGTAGTATATTATTTATAAACCAGATACGATCAATATAGCAACCACTCCCATATAATTTCGCTTTTACAAAGAAATTAGTCGAACTAAAGGAAGTCATTAAAAGATTAAAGCCGGTTTTGAATGAAAAATGTGCATAATTATTTGAGGAAAAGATTAGGAGCTAAATATAAACATCCCTTTCAAAACCAGATACGCCTGATAAGCCTCTTTCCATGTAGAGACCGAGGACAAAAAAGTGGTGGTCGAGGTACAAGAGAATCCCCTAGCTTCCTTTTTAATATTTTAAAGCGCAGGCGAATAAAAATCAGAGCCGCTATAAATTCTTGTTGTACATTGATTTAGGTGCCTTTTCGATAATAAAGCTGGAGTAAAATTTCGTGTAGAGACCGAATTTCGAAGGAGAGGAACGAGGCGAAAGTGTGAGAAGTTTGTGTGGGGAAAAGAAGTTTCAAGGATGATATACACATATTATGTGTAGTTTCGATCGACCACACAAGTGTTTGAATTTATGTTACCACCGAGTAATTGGCCGACAATTAAAAGTTTTTTTGGATCTAACATAAAGCTAAATAGCATAGTTAGAAGCCTCTCCAAACATTAAAAAGTGAAAAAAATAATAGTAGGATGAAACTCATTATAAAAGGAGAAGGATATATATAAAGGTGACATAATTTACGGGCGATCATGAGGTCGAGAAGGGTAAGGGGGTTACTTTTTAAAGATAAAAAACGGTTTATCTCGATTTCCAGCAAAACTACAAGTCTTATGGAAAAAAGTCAAATGGCGGAGTTGTTTCTTCACATAATCTCAAAATGTATGTAAAAAATAAAAGAAATCAAGTCTTTGGTCTTTTCTTTTTCTTTTTTTTTCAACAGATGTTTTCCTTTCACGAAATTTGGTAAAAACTTGCCTTTTTAAGTCCCTAATATACTGCAATCCATTTTATTTGAAATACATATTTATTTTTCACCTTTCTTTTGACGAAAAAGCAACCTACTTTTCAATCGAAAAATCTTCCGTTAAAATATTAGATTTTTTCCAAAAAGTTGATGTGCTTTCCGTCCGTCTAAAGTTCTCAGGTATTTCCGATGGTATAAAAAATATACAGGGTGCTCCAATTAACGCGCGGTGCTATCTGCGACCTTAGCATCATTTAATTTAGCAGAAAATGGCTTGGACAAAAAATGTTTCTTTTCAAATGGTTTACTTGCAGAAAATAGTTTCAAAGATGGTGGACATCCGGATACATCGGAAGTAGGTATCAACTTCCTTATTTTAAATAACACCGTGTGTATTATTACGTTTTTGAATTCAGCATTGATTTTCAGGTCCAGCTTGTTATCAATAATTTATGTCTACGAAGCCTATTTTCGAAGTCACTCAGCAATCTGAAGAAAATTTGGCGTTTGTAGTATTTTACAAAAAAACGTTATTACCTCGGAAACTAAGTACGATAGAAAGATGCGGTTTCCGATTTTAAAACGAGCGGGAAACACATTCCTGTTTCGGTAAGATCATTGTTCCACAGGCACATTAAATCAATAGATTGGCATTTTCAAGCTTGAAAGGTTTAAAAAGTTAAAAACTTTTTTTTTCAAATGGGATTGTATGATAATTTTCACATCAATGGATGCGAAATTGAATTCTCTTTCAATTTTGTCTAGGCATATGTAGTTCTATCTTTGATGGTTTTCAAGATATTTACGAGTTTGTAATTATTCTGTAATGTCACGTAGGAATTGGAAAAATCGTAGGTGGCGTGGCTCGCAGACGAAACAATTGGCAGAAAACCTTTCATTCACAGTATTATGACCGCCTTTAATACTAAAGTGTGCATTCGCTCCATCTAACTGTAACCACATTATTCTTAAAACCTCCGGTCGTAAAGTTTCCAGCACGCTTTCCAAATTTTTATTTAGAAAATTTTGGAAAGCATTGCATTATTATGCGGTTTCCAATAGTACCACCTCTAATGGTTAGGCCTCACGTTAGTTGGCAACAAGCCCCTCAAAATTCGGGTTTTGTTATTATTAGACATTATTTCCGAGTTCGATTACCAGAAACATAGAAAAATACCATTTTTTCAAGAAAAATCCCTATCTAACGAGAAAAACAGGGACTAGATAATAAAAACGTTAATGAAAAGATTACAGCCACATGTATTTTACTGTAATGAAGTAGGAGAAGGTGCTAATGCTGACATAATTAATACTTTGATAGAAATTGCCAGAGATACCAATGAAACTGTCACTTTGGTCCTTTTGCACTTTTTGGAAATATAAATAATCATGAAATTTATTTCCTCAAAGCAGGTTCTGGAAATATAGATCTTTCATGAATAATAGTTTTAAATATGAATCCTTCAAAAATATTGTTGCGATCCTGCATTGTTTTTCTAATTGCGTTACAATATCTGTATTTGCCGGAAAAGGAAAGAATGGAACCGTAAACTCATTATTAGACAATACAGACTTGTCAAATTTGGCCAGCATCTCTGGCAAAAAATGAATTCAAATGAGATAATTCAATTTGCGACCTCTGGGGGTTGCCACTCGAGGGTGGGGGGGAGGAGGTTGAATTTTGTTCTCTCCATAAATCATTTGAACCTTTTTTCGATAGCACTTACTAAAACGACATTATTTTTCCGAAAATCCTCGCCAAGCAGAGGCTTCAGCCCCCGAGGTCGCAAACTTAGGTGCAGGTTCAGAGGATCAATGTCCATCATTCTACCAAATTTTATTTCTTTCCGACCTTTTTGTTGTCAATAGCCTTTTTTTACGATGCAACGATTGTCCTAATAGCGATGCTCAATCATTCGGGGCTCCATTATGTGACCTGGTAACATAATGCTAGAAACTGACGACTCCAATGATAGGGAAAGAGTGCCAGCCATTTCAAAAACGTCCGTAGTATGCGCCAGACCCTGTATAGTTTTGCGTAGACTGCAATGATTTTATAACATTTGCGTGTTTGCTGTTTGCAGTCAAATTACTTCCCTTACATGCCTGTGGGAAGTGAAGAGGCAATCAATTTAGTCCCAGTGCATTGTTCAAAAAGTTCAAACGATAACGGCGAAATCCCTTTCACTCCAGGAAATCGGTGGTAGAACAAAGTGGAGCAGACACCTATAAGTATGCACTCCAACGTCCAGGTTCGGAAAATTAAACGTCAGTGTATGTTCCTAGTTTTCAATTATAGCTAAAGTTTGTTCTATCCCTTTCTAGCGTACATCGGGTCATCTGGTGTTAGATGACCAGTTGAGAATTCGGGATAAGTGTAGGAACATTTGTTCGTGTAAGTTCGGAATGCCAGGAGCGGAGTCTATTGATCTTTGGTAGAGTGGTTAGGAAAATAGCGGAAAGGTAAAAAGGAAACAAAAATCCTACCGAACCATTCCCTAAATTAGATCCGTTTAGGTGGACAGGGAAATTAAAGGCTTCAGCAGAGACGGATTCACCGTAAATGCAGCTCACAGATGACACCCGTTTAATGGTGGAATTTCGGCACCTATCTTTTACTCCGTAATACGCAATACGCTACGTCACTCATTTCCGTCGGTCTGTCTGTTGATATGTCTGTCTATCGGTTTGTCAGTCTATTGGCGTTTCACTAGCCTAGTAATCCCAATAACTGCTGCATGGATTATAACGAAATTTGGATAGCAATATGCTACGGAGCGCAGTAGGTTATGCTGTTATAATAGGGTACTTGCAGAGGTCGTGAAATCGTCTCGGGAGTATACATAGTGTAAAGAAAACCATATCAGGAAGCAGTAGGAAACAAAAAACATGATTTTACTGACGGCCAAAAAAATATATTCGCAAAATAAAATAAGGATGTATTCAAATTTTTCCACGTGACCTAAAGCTATGGCTGACGTCACAGGTATCTTATCGATATCGACAATCGATACTGCTTCAGCGCAGGTCAGTGAGATTCAACTGCAAACTAAAGATGATCTGAATTCTTTAACAATGCGACTCAATTTATTGATACTTAAACATATTTGAAACAAGCAATTAACCCACTAGCATTTTCGTTGCAGTACATTTTTATATCAGATAGGTATCACAGTTCATCCTGTGACCGAGATTCGCAACTAATCGAGGCCATCATTTTATTTCGGCGCATCCCATTATGAATGAATCCAAAGATAGAACCTAATTCAAGCCCACCCCTACAAAGTGAATTAGTAATCTAGCCTAACTTTTATTCTTTTGGCTTTTGTACTTTTGTGTGTGACTGTGTTTTGTGGTTATAATGATCAATGTCAAAATGTTAGGTTAACACCGGCTATCGATATCGAATATCAATACTTTACATCCCAACACTATGCGATATCACTGACGTCAGAGGTTGTTTGCGCGGCATTTTCCGGCATTTGAAATAATTTTTGGAATATCTCTCACAGCCGATTCCAAAAAACCAAACAAGTGATTTTGTCATGTTTACTAGGCTTTAAGGAACGCGTAAACGACATATTTTTTTCTGCAACTACCCTATTCTGAAAGTCAGTGCATTGGCGGCGGGGTAATTACCAAAAAACAAAAAAATTCAAATATTCCTCAAACTTTGTTTTTAGACGTTTTAAATGTTCCTGATCATTTTCTACTTTTTTGGGTGAGGGTGAAATTGGGGTGATTTTGTGGTGGGAGTTGTAAAATTGAAAAATCTCTTTTATTCATAATAGAGTATCCATTGATCTATGGTTTATCTGAATATTAGCTTGCCTATTACAGACACCAAGGGACTTAGAATTTTCTGATGCATATATGAGCAGCAGACTTTCAAAACGCATTTTGTCCAAATTTTCCATATTTGAGATAGATGTGACGCTGTATTCCTATGATAAAATACTTACTCTGCATGAACAATAAGACAGACAAAATGCGTTTAGTCTCCATGCTATTTGGTAGGAAATCATACCACGACAAACAAATGGACAGAATGTACAACTGTACGACACAGTTCGGGAGCTGAAATGATAGCTGCAATACGTGAGAAAACTGTGGCAAACCAGTGATGTACGGCACTAAAATGGAACTAGATATTTTTTACGCGCTGAGAATAACCAAAACAATTTAAACTTTAGTTGACTGACTGCAGTTGATCAACAAATGTTGAATGGAAACTGTTGTGAGAACCAGGGCCGTTCCTGGGGTCATACGCGCCCTGGTGCAAGCTAAATATTGCCGCCCTTTGCATAGCGAGAGATAAAATGGGGTATAGATGGATTAGATCTAAAATCAGTAAAATCGATATACTAGTATATTATATACCAGGTTATTCACGTTATTCGACACGGAACATTATGGCTAAAGTATTTGATGAAAAAGAAAATAATAATTTCGCATGGATAGGGGCCCATTAAAGCTACATTTTAAAAACATTTTCATGTTGGGGTGTCCCCAAAAACAAGAAACGTATCAAAATTACATTTTGTATATTTTGTATATTATTACATATTCGAATTCCTTGGTGAATTCTAGTGTGACTAAGTATCACATCTGGGACTTCACTTAAAGCGAACCGTTTAGGTGTGAATCACCATTTTCGGTACAAGTAGCTGTCTGAAAAAAATTAACCGTTGCAGAAATTAAAACTTAGGAGGCTGTAACTTTGCCGGGTTACTAAGTATGAAATGCGTTAGCTTAGGTTAGACAGTCAAATTTATATTTTATTTGTGCTTGGAGAAACTGGTCGATTAGTTAAGGAGACTTCAGTCAGAGACAACTTGATTTTTTCAAATGGGAATACCTAATTTTTGTACACGATTGAATGTGAAATTTCAGAACCTTTCTAATGATATAAGGGAGTGAATATCAGTCTCTAGTAGTTTTCATTTATTTTCAAATTTTCAATAAAACGGTGTTTTTCATTGTTCCTACCTATAATCAACCTAGCAAACAATTAAATATAAACAAAAACATGTTCATATGAGAGAAAATAATAATGATTATAAAAATTCTTTACAACTAATCACCTTTAACAGAAACCACGGCGGTAACATGTATAAGGTCAAAGAGAATCTAGAGTATGACAAAAATAGGTATGTATTTTTCACAGCCTACTGGCTGCTGTAATATACCAGAGGTTAAACATTTTCAAAACAATTAAAAATCCTGAAATGAAAGAAAAACCGCCATCGACTGTTGCTCCAGCATGCAACTGTCAATAACATTCAATGGTGTAAAAAAGTAGTAATTTGCGTTAAAATAAAGATACCTCTGACTGCAGAAATCAGCAAGATCGAAAAAAAGGAATACTGACAAATCAGATTTAAATTTTCTCTGTTCTAAAAAATGTTGCGCCCCATAACGTCCAGCGCCCTGATGCCTTGCACCACCGAATAGGCACGGCCCTGGTGAGAACCTTCCTTTCAATAGAGTTGATTAAATTTTTGGTTGATCAACAAAAGTTTGTCCCAGGCAAACTTTTGCCGATCAACTGGCGAATCATCACCGATCGCTTTCAGTTGAAACTTGTCTTGAAACGTGTGAACTGGCATTCAACGCTTGTAAACAGTGTAGAAGGCTTAATACATTCCGCGGCACATGTATCTGTGTGTATTTTCTTCTAGAAGATTGAAGAGTCAAATAGTTTAATAAAATTATGATTATCAAATGGTCGGAAAGCGTTAAAGAAATTTTTGGAACTATATTATAAGCATGATTGCCTTTGGAATCACGTAACGGATAACTAAAGAATGAAGTCAAGTTGATTGACTCAGTACTTCCAACACATTACATTGATACCAGTTTATTATTTTCCCATAGCATGAAGCTTTAGTCTAAGATCCCTCGCTACCAAATAATCGCCAGTCCCCCCCCCCAAAATTGTCTTATGTCGCTAGCTCTTTCCTTCACAGGTCAACGGACAGCCTATTATCGATACTACAAACTTCTCAGTTCTCAGTTTTACAACCCCCCACCCCCCAACCACCTCACTTTCACCTCCACCCAAGAAACTGGTAGGAAATGATCAGGAACCCCTAAAATATCTAAAAACCGAATTGGAGTTGTTTTAATACTTTTCGTTCTTTGATTATTGCTACGCTGCCACTGACACGATTTTTAATAAACATAAGCCATAAGCCATTCCCACCACGGTCACAATATACCTACTGAGTCAAAATTTTATTAGAATCTATTTAATAGTGTCCACGTTACAAAATACAAAACGATTTAAACCAATAAATTCTCGTATGTATACAGAAAACTCTAAGTTTGTTAGTTTCCGTAATAGGCTAGGCAATGTTCGGATGCACCTAAAAAGGTGATTTGTGTCGCTAGATCTTCCTTCACAGGTTAGTGGACAGCCTATTATGAGTACAAGACATTTTCTAATTTTTCAACCCCAACCCCCCAACCACCCCAATTTCACCCCCACCCAAAAAAACGCAGAAAATGATCAGGAAGCTCTAAAACGCTTAAAAGCAAAGTTTGAGCTGTTGTTATATTTTTAGTTTTTTTATTATTTCTACACCGCCACTGGCACGATTTAACAAAACCATACGCGTTTTCCATCTTCATCATGGTAGTAATACTGTGTCAAAATTTCATTGAAGTCAATTCAACAGTTTCCTCGTTACAACGATCTAAAGCAATACTCCCGTATGTTTACATCAGAAAAAATTCTAAGTCCTTTGCTTTCTGTAATAGGCAAGGCAATGTTCGGATGGACCTAAAAAAGTTATTTATGTCGCCAGGTCTTCCTTCACAGGTCAGTAGACAGTATATTATGGAAGCAACAAACTTTTCAATTTTACAACCCCCCACCCCCCAACCACCCCAATTTTACCCCCACCCAAAAAAAAGTAGAAAAAGATCAGGGACCCCTAAAACGCCTAAAAGCGAAGTTTCAGCAATATTTAATTTTATTTGTTTTTTTGCTAATTACTCAGCCACCTATACGAGTACACCGATTTTCAAAATTATAGGAACATTACCTACTACGACCCCACAGCATACCGCAAATTTCATCACAATCCATGCAGCGGTTGCTGAGATTACGAGGCTAGAAAAAAGCGACAGACAGACAGACCGACAGACAGACCGACGGAAATGAGTGACGTAGTTTTTCGTTAAATAGACATCATAAAACGCCCAAAAAGCGTATTATCTCAAAATCGAAAATTTTCGCGATCACTATACTCCCCTCACCTATCGGTGTGGGAAGTAAAAAGAAAGATATCTCTGGTCTTGCTATTACTCATGTGAAGATTGAAGTTAAGATTCAATCAATCGAAAAAATCGGTCAGTTTCTGTTGACATGTGTGAACTATAAACTCATTCGTCGTATTCCACTTTTGTTATATATAATATTGAACGTGTATGGGCTGCTTTACTCCCGTAACTGCCGAAAACGTATACCTACCTCGAAAAAAGTAACCGAATATTTTGAAATAGTACGCCGTGTTCTTCGGGCATTATCCGTTTCCTGTTCTGGAATTTCAGCTTAATTTACATGACGTGTCCGGCCACACATGCTACTGTTCTCCGATTATGTAAATATTTAATCTTACAGGGAAACAAACAAAGCGGGGATAAGCAGGGTTAAATTTTTTAGAGTGGACGAATACAAGGCTTTTTTGTGGACCTAAAATAAACTGAGGTAGCTCATCTTATGTAGAGCATACATTTTCAGTAATGGACTAGTATCATGGGTTTAAAAACAGTGATTAAATCATTATAAGCTCTTAGTGTATACAAAAGTGGGTATACTGTTGCATTTCGTTACTCTTTGCATCGTTCTGTTTGCCAGTAATTCCATTCTAAAGTTTAAAAAAAGGAATTTAAATTTATCCAATGGGTGCGATGCGCGCCATGCAACAGTAGTGCATTGTTGCCTCGTTAACTTCCAAATCGCGGTATTGACGCAATTTTCACGGGGTCGAAACTGAATGCGCGTGCGCTCGGTGCAATTCAGTCAGCCACCCAAGCGCTAACCGCACACAAGGCTGCTGCTGCCCTACTATCGAAGGCAGACGTTGTTCATCGCGCGGCCACGTGGGTCCCCTTTTTTTGCCACTTACGCAGGCTCTCAAAATCCAGCCTCAGTGTTACGGTCCGATTAAATTTGACGCCAGCTCCTGCACCATATCGCGGCCACTGTGCGAATTTCTACGATAATGAAGCTGCCGCTGGATCATTTCTTTCAGGACTGTCTAAACAAACATGGTCCTTGTTTACTCCTTCTAACCTATGCGAATTCTTTGGCCTCACTGGGCGTATATATCAAACTATCTATTTTTTAGCATGTGTAGAGGATCACATAAATGTATGCACTGAATATTGGGACTTAAGTTAGAACGGCAACACAGCACACATACCCGTCTTCCGATTGGATGTTCCCTTATAGTCCCGTGACATCACGCGACTAGAAAAATTCAAATAATTTCCTCATTTCCACGACTTTCCCGTGCCCAAAAAAATCGCGGAAAAATATGAGAAGGTTCTTATGCCATGTACAGACATAAAAAGATTCATGATACTAGTTCACTGTCTGCCCTTACGATACATCTAATGTAGATGTAACATATTCAGGTATTTCGCAAAATTTTTCCGAATTCATGGAGTAGGAACTCCACTTGCCGATTTCATGAAATGGGCAATTTTCGTGAATCTGGCTGCATATTCCACGGAATGGGCAAACTAGTTATATCACTATGTAATGGGTAACAAACGCCAGACTGTACATTTTTAGGTTGCAAGCTCAACTATATTAAAAAACACATTTCTCTTTTCTCTTATCACTCCTGCAAGGTTTGATAACTAATTGACCAATTTACAGTTCATCGTTCAATGCGCACCTCTTGAATAAGGCATTGGTCATGATGAGTGACACTTCCCTAAACTCAGTAGTTTCCAGATGAACGAATCCGAAGGTCTGGAACCTAGCCCTCATCAGTAGGTACTGAACTGGAGCACAATATGTGCTCCGTTGTTTCGTCCTCCATAGATACAGCAGAAACGACAATCCGCTGTTTGTTCCAGGCCTATCCTTCGCAAGTGGTCTCTCCAGCAGCAATGTCCCGTCAGCAGACCAATCAGAATACGCAGATCGTTCTTGCTCCATTCTATGATCCTCGTGGGGCCTGACTACTGGAGGGGTATGGTATGAACGCCTTTGCGCTTAGTAGCCAATGCTGTAGTGCTTTCCTCTCGATCTGAGATGGTTTTGGTCCTTTGAACACAGATTCTATTTCCCTTCTTGCGAGTGTGTCAGCCAATACATTGCCCACCACTCTGACCTGGAACCCAAACCAAAGCTACTTTGTTCCTTGTTCCAAGTTCGTTGAGGAAATGTATGCAGATCCGTACGGGTTTTGAATCAAGCCGTTTGAAGCTTGGTGCTTCCAGGGCAGCGTGGGTATCCAAAAAGATATTTAGATTTGTTTGTCAGGGGCCTTTTGTTCAGATCCCTGACTCAGAACTCTATGGCTATCATTTCTGCTTGGAAGATTATGGTACACCTTCCAAGGTTTACTGAGATGTCCTGTTCCCGTGAATAGTGCAAGATCGGAGGGTGATATGAAGCTGTCACTCTTCTTCCATTCGTCTCGTCCTGGGAAAAGGACTTTGTAAGATCTTTCCATGTGCCCTTGGGGAACCATAGTATCCGAGACCATTCCGAGTATATGGTGGTTATTTCACTCTTAATACCAGTTCTGGTAAGTCCTAGTTCCTTTTTGTCCTGTTTGCCAGTTGACAACGGTCTGTAGGTGACCATTCCCGCTCTTCCATCTACCTCAATGCGTAGAGAGGTTAAGCTTAGGAGGGTTTTCATGACCAGTGCTGGTGTAGTATCCATGACACCCGTAATATCCAAGCAGGCGTTGCGTTTCATAGTCGCCAGCGTGGTTCTGGCTGTCCGCATATCCTCCTGAGTGTTCAGAGGGCAAGTTTTTTGCTTAAAGTCCTTGCATTTCTGTGGCACTGCTTCCATTTCCATCAAAGTATCCTCTGAAGGTTGACCATGAATTTCAGGGCGTTCTCTTGTAATCTTGTTATGTATATGTATATACAGGGTGTTTTCAAAGTTGGGACTTTCATTTTCAGAAGCAACTGCCTTTGAAATGACAAAGCTGGGCAGTGAATCAGCAACAGAAGAGTAAAAAAATTGTAAGAAAATACTTACTGTCCGTTCGCTGCGAAGTTTTAAGTGCGGTCCTGTCATATGACTCTTATAGATATGGTTGGAAGTTCGCGAAGGCTAAAAAGCCAAGTATTTCTTGTTCAATTTGGGCCATTCGAGGTTCTCTAGGTCGTCCAGCGTGTCCACTATGATGTCAATACAATCATCGTCTGTGCTTCTAGCTATTGGCAAGAGACAGACAAATCGATGGCGGTCAGGGTGAATACGGTCAGGGAAACGATCAGCATACACTTGCAAAGCCCGAGAGGCATTTTGCCCACATTCATCTACACTAAAATCATATCCATAAGTTCATAATTAGTAACACTGGTTGCACCATTTTTGTTGTTTTTAAAGTCCAATAATAATAACGTCAACAACTCAACAGATGACTAATGCGCGCTGCTACATGCATCTATACTCCATAGTAAACTGAGCTTTATCGCCTCTTTTGTTTTGATCTAATCGCACAGG
Source organism: Callosobruchus maculatus (assembly GCA_951848785.1). Taxonomy (NCBI): domain Eukaryota; kingdom Metazoa; phylum Arthropoda; class Insecta; order Coleoptera; family Chrysomelidae; genus Callosobruchus; species Callosobruchus maculatus. The sequence continues at coordinate 7,283,271 of CATOUR010000033.1, forward strand.
GACGGAATTAGAAATGATGACTTCATTATCGGTCAATTTTTTGATGTCCCTAATCATTTCGTTTATATATTACTGGGAAAATCACTCCTTTTGCCGAGCATTATATGCCCTAAAAAGGAAAGTTCCAACGTAGGAAACACCCTGTATATTTCCAGCGCACTGCTGCGGCATTTTGCGCATTTATCTCACCTTTCACCCGAGAAATGCGTGTTGAGCGTCCATCATTTTTACGCCCGCCAAAGTCCGATGTTTGCTTAAAAATAACAAATAACATCATATATTTTATTTGTGTCGTGAGGTAATTCATCTTCCCGTTGCCGGGTTTTTGCACTACAATGGAACACCTAAATGTACTCGGTAGGTTAGAAGGGCTACTGATACACCGTCTTTTCTGTTGAGGTTTCCCTGGAATGCTGATGAAAAATTTTCCGACATCACATTTTGCTCAGGAGTGTGGTGCAGCTGAGCTGTTGTATCCTAGGTCAAGAATATGCACTTAGAAAACTCCTTCCGATGTACTTTGACCTTCCGGGTATAATTATCGTACATCCGCGTCCATCTATCGGTTTAGGATATTATCACTGCGTAACTTCACTCCCATCTCCTGGCATTCCATTCCAAGCCTTGGACACCTTGAGAATAATAGAGGAACTATAGAGGATAGCTAAGAGGAGCAGGCTCCGTTCGAATATCGGTGGAAGAGTGAGAGGTCACCAACAGCACGCCGGTGGCTGGAGGTGGCGTGTTAAGGCCGGGTCACCAATTAATCGAATTGCCCTTCTCTGGACGGCATCTAGTATAGACAGGGTAGTAGGGTCATCAGCTCCTCAGACAGGAGGGCAATACTCCAGGCCAGGCCTTATCTGGGTTTTATATAGCGTGAGGAGGTTAGATGGTGAAAAGTACCTTCTGGCTCTGAATGGGTACCCAAGCTTTTTACCAGCAGCTGTTGCAATTGACGCAGCGTGTTCGTGCTAGATCAGATTTGATGCTATGCGAGGAAGAGAAGCTGTTTACCACGACTGCGAGCTTTCGACGTAAGAGGAAGTCTGCGAGCCAACCGCAAAGCTTAAAAGGGAGGTAAGTAAGACGGAAGCTTGTTTAGGAGAACTGCATATCAAATTTGATCAAAGGCCTTTGAAATATCTAGAGCAATGACGTGAGCCTCACCAAACGAATGGATGAGTTTGCTCGATATATGTGTGACGTAAGCCAGGCGATCTCCAGTTGATCTTTGATGTCGGAATCCATATTGCCTGTATTTGATTAAGTGATGGAGCTCAATGTATTTCATGAGCTCTTAGTTGATGCATGTGTCCATCATTTCACTGATCTATAGGTCTGTAGTTAGTTGGATTAGCTTTGGATCTCTTTTTTGGCACCGACTGGATGAAAGCTATTTTCCAGACTTTTGGGAAGATGCCGGAATCGTAAGACATTCAAAACAGGCGGGTAAGTATGAAAGCGAGCTCCAGCTTTTTACTTCCTACACCGATAGGTGAGCTGTGTCACAGGACTTGTCAAACCAGCCGTTGAAAGGAACTGGCGGCATAACACATGCTTGGGGGGGGGGGGGCTGGCGATGACTTGGTTGCAAGGGGATTACGGACTATAACTTCATGCTATGGAAAAATAATAAACTGGTATCACCGTAATGTGTGGGAGAAGCTGAGTCAATCAACTTGACTTCATTTTTTTGAATCGTATGGCTAGATAAATAACATAGTAGGTTGTTGCCCTATAACCCTTACAGACAAGACGACACTGCTCACAAAGCGCACATGTAACATCCGAGCTCATCAAAATATCTAAAAACCGCCATTTTCTGCGGAAACATCGGCCTCACATGTCTTTCGTACGATCCCACATGGTGGCAGTAAAATTTGTGAAAAGCCCACATTAGAGCGCCGAGAATACCGACCTTTCCATACCTAATATCATACGAATACAAGAAAGAGGAGTCAGACGGAACTGTAAAGAAGTTTGTAATGAAGTTGCGGGTATAGCGACATCTGGTGCAAATGGCCCATCACAGACATATACACAATTACCAGATACTCACAAGTTTTCTTTCTCCGCTCTTATATTTTCCACCGGATTATGTCAACTTTGTCAAATTAACGGTTTATGGGAGCTTCAAGAGCATTTGTCTTTAACACCGGAGTTTTATTACGAATGTCAGGCTTTCCACTAATTCCAATGGACTAGCATCATGGAATTGGAAACTATAGTTTCACTAATATAATTTTTACTGTCTACTTTTTTGGTTAATCTCGTTTCACTGGCCCACACACGTAACACAAATTTATCGTATCTTCCTATACCCGCAAAGCTGTAATAAGCTAAAACCAAGAAGAGTTATATATTATTTGGGCACAACACAAGTTCCAACTTAGGTGTTCCTTTGAATGTACTTTGTTTTTGAATATATGAATTATGAATAAATCTGAATCTGAATGTGAATCTTATGAATGTGATATTTTCGATCATATAGGCTTATATTAAATAAATATTTGCAATTCAAAACTGGGACAGTCTTGAAAATAAAAATACTAAAACTATAACTAAATAACGATTATATCACCTATTAGTATAGGATATATTGGCTGAAGCATGCCTTAATCTTGACGAGAACAGCTCAAGACTTTGGTCTTCTTATAACAAATATCCAAGGCTATCTATCTATCTATCATTTGGCATTTTACGTTATATAGAGTGACTGGTGATTCAATATATTAATTTGGGGAGGTGATAGTAGGGGTGTTAAGCTAATAAATTGACCATATAGTACGCTTTGTATGAGGCATTGGCGTTGAAATATACACTAAACTTTTGCTAACCTAACTTCACTGCTGCTTGTCTTTGGACTACTATATTCGTTCGCCTTTCAATGATTTGCTTCGTCTTCTTTTTCTTCACCTTCTATGGATCCATTCTTAGCAGCAGCTTGCATTCTTCTATAATTTTTTTGATAATTTTGTCATTTGAATTTAAAATTTGGATGTGACGTCCGAGTGACATATACAATAGTTTCCGAGATAAATTAAATGTTAGCGATTTTCATTAAAATGCAGACCACCACGAAAGCTCTAATTAATTTAAAATGTTTGGTATTAGTTCTTGGAAAATATGCTATTACGTCATTGTGGATTGAAAAATAGTGATCATGATCATCATAATACTTCGCGAGATAGTCTCAACATCAGCATGTGTTGAAAAGTTAAAAAAGTCGCCAGGCAAGCAAGCAGAACATGTAATCCACGTTATAGAGTACTTCGTATCGTTATATTTTCAGTTATGTAAGGAATCCTACTTAAAAATGTTGTTGGCTTCGGTTTACACATGAAGCATAAATCGACAAAAATCCATTTTCCTGACAGGGTCGCATTCCTGGAAAACAGGTACTGGCATGTAATGTATGTATGAATCTAGACTAGTCGTGTGCGCAGCGAACCACACCTTCCACTGCGAAATACCGTATTGAGGCGATTTGTAACACTGTAATGAAATGATGTAGGATCTTGTTCAAAATTTCGAAGAATATGGTCCACATCTTCGGGATCATACAAACGAGGCCTGCAAGCATCACTAGGACGTCGTCAAAGAAAAAACTCTTTCGTTGGGATGAGTGCGGTTAGGGTACCACCGTCTGTATTCCGCGCGAGCAGCCGCCGTGCTTTCATTGCATAAACCATATATGAATACAATCTCCTCATATTCTTCATTTGTAAACATAATGACCACCAGCGAACATACTGTAGGTCTATCATGAACCTACGTCCGCTAAATCTGAAGTTGTAGATGATTTCTAAGCACGCTTGAACACTGGCGTCGGTGCCCGTTCTAAAAGTAGAGACGCAGCTGTCACAGCCCACTAACTAGCGCAAACATGCGTTCATTATTGTCGATCTACAGCACAAAATCTACAGCTTTAGCGTACTTACGTTCATGATCGATCCACAGTGTGTTCACTAGAAATATCATACTCAATTTCAAATCTACTTCGTTCTAGATGATTTACGACCTATCATCTGTAAATACATTTTAATAGACAGCGAAATTACAAAAAAGAGAGACTTATACAGAAGAAGATCAGGGATGCTGCGACGGAAGAAAAAAAGCCAGATTCCCAAGTCTAGTACTGAATAGAAGGACCATGGTATGGAACCAAGGAAAGAACGGACTTATGCCAAAAAACTAAACCGAAATTATAACAGAGGAGGCTAACGACAAGTCTATGGAACAGGACAAATGACAAGGATGAAGGAGAAAATCTCAACACGGATAGAGCGGAATTAAGGAGAAACCTCATCAAAGAAATCTCTATAAGCAAGAATAATACCAGACGGACCAAAGTTATACATACCCTCAAATATGGGACTATGAGTAAACGTGAAGTACCTACTTTGAATATCTCGCCACTATAGTTAATAACACAGGAGGGACAGATCAAGGTACTACAGCTACTAAAAGCAAGAAGAGCAGAACCAAATTCTGGGTTTTTAATAGTAACGTGAAAGCAGTGTCACTGTTACTTTATAGAGACTTTTTAAGATGAATGCATTTTACATTAAAACTTGATTTTTTCTTTTAAAATTATACAGGTTTGAGGCCCTATACTACCGAAGTTTTGGCTAACCGATCACTTTTTGTGACTAATAATGATGTACTAGCACCTTATTCAAGTACCAATTATAAAAATCCGATGACAAGTTTTTGTTAAACGCTCTATTGAAGCTTTGTACTGTCTACGTTTACCACGTTTACAACATGTTTATGGAACCAATTGATAACTCGTAGTATAGGCATGTTTTTATCGTAAACTGTACAATTAATTATTTGGTGACCATTTAATATACATTAGTTTTGTTTCCAACATTTCTTGCATTCACTTTTACATACATGATGATTCTGACACTATCTCTTGCAGAGTTTGATACATGATCACTTTATTTTAGTCGATAATGACGTAATATATATTTGTTTGTTTATGCCATATACATATCAACTTGTATCTATACAAAACCTGTAGTGACATTCATAGCTATCCCACACGGAATATGCATAAACTAAGTATACCTAAACAACGAATTCAATCATCTAGAAATGGCTCTAACTACTATTGCATCAAATTCTATAATATTTTACCAGAATCTTTCAAAAATCTGAGTCATGAGTTGTTTAAGGAAAAGCTTAGGTCATACCTATTAAACAAAGCGTTTTATTCCTACGAAGAATTTCTGAGCCATAATTTCAGCGAATCTAAGTAGTGGTTCTGTATATTTTTGTTTTAATTTACACACTCAGCACTGTATCTGTTAACGTGTGTCTGTTTGTTTGTTTTTTATAGGTTTATATCGGTTTTTTATAAAATTTAATAATAGAGTATATATTTTTTTACTTACATACTGTATGTTAACAATGTGTATCTGTCTGTTTTTCTTTTATATAGAATTATCTGGGCATTTTAAATAATTCTATTATAATAGTGACGACTTATCAATAATCTTGGACTCTAGACTCTTTAGTGTGACTTGTGTAAACACGTGAGTGTATTTTAACACCAATAAATGAATAAATTAATTAATTAATATTATATTTTCTATACAAAATCCAAAATCCGACAATAAAGTTAGGATTTTTGTTTGGAGGCCTGCATTTTAATGAAAGCATCTAAAGTTCAATTTATTTGGGAAACTATTAGGGATTGGACAATTTATTAGCTTACCTCCTCAACTATCTCCTCCTCAAATCAGTGTATCGAATTACCAATCACCCTGTATACTTCATTATATACTGCGGAGTGACCGCATGCGATGTTCCTTGAGGTCGTTTCCTTATATCGTAATTACAAGGTGAGGTAGATATCTTCGAGTACACAAAAGGGAGGCCATTAGGTAAAAACACTTTAACTCCGGCCATATTGGTATCATAAAGATAACGATATAGCTGTTACCACCAGTTGTAGGGTAGCTAGTTACGGAATTCCGGTCCTCGATGGCTGTTGTTCTTTGTCGTTCTATTTAGTGGCTCGGACTAAGAACGATGGGAAGTTTATTACGTTTCGAGCGCAGGAAGTAAATGTAGAAGGTGTAGTGACATACAGCACTAGAAGATCTGTTTACATTTTACTTCCCACACCGATAGGTGAGGGGAGTATTGTGATCGCGAAAATTTTCGGTTTTGAGGTAATACGCTTCTTAAGCGTTTCATGATGTCTACATAACGAAAATCCACGTCACTCATTTCCGTCGGTCTGTCTGTCTGTCTGTCTGTCTGCCTGTTGGTCTGTCTGTCTGTCGGTCTGTCTGTCGTTCTGTCTGTCTGTCTGTTGGCGTTTTTCTAGCGTCGTAACCTCAGTAACCGCTCCATGGATTGTGATGAAATTTGGGTAGCGATATGTTGTGAGGTCGTAGTAGGTAATGTTTCTATAATTTTGGAAATCGTTGTACGGGGGGGCGGAGTAATTAGTAAAAAAGAAACAAAAAATTTCAAATACTCCTCAAACCTCGTTTTTAGGCATTTTAGGGGTTCCTGATCATTTCCTAGTTTTTTTTGGGTGGGGGTGAATTTGGGGTGGTTGGGGGGTGGGGGGTTGTAATATTGAAAAATTTTTTGTATGCATAATAGGCTGTCCATTCACGTGTAAATGAAAAACCTAGCGGCATAATACACTTTTTTAGGTTCATCCGAACACTGCTTTGCTTATTATAGAAACCAAGGGACTTATAATTTCTGATGTATACATACGAGTATTGTTTTAGATCGCTCTATATTGCGTAACGCAAAAATTATTGAATTGATTTTAATGAAATTTTGACAGTATTACTACCGCCGCGAGGATGGAAAACGCGTGTGTTTTGGAAAAATCGTGTCAGTGGCGGCGCAGCAATAATAAGAAACTAAAAAATAGAAAAACAGCTCAAACTTTGTTGCCTTGCCTAGCACAGAAACCAAGGAACTTAGGATATGTGGTGTATACATACGAGTATTGTTTCAGATCGTTCTGTATTGAGCAATGCGAAAATTACTGAATTGATTTTTATAAAATTTTGACACAGTGTTATTTCCGCGGAGAGGATGGAAAACGGGTATGTTTTGGAAAAATCGTGTCAGTGGCAGCGTAGCAGTAACAAAAAAAAGTTAAAAATATAAAAGAGCTCTAACTTCGTTTTTAGATGGTTTGGAGGCTACTGATCGTTTAGCATCGTCCAGTTGAAGCATGCAAGAAAAAACTGTAGCGTGCTACCTTCTAAGGAGAAAGACGCAATAGACTACTTACGAGAGTTTTTGCGTTGGTTGTTTTTTGTGGGCGGGTGGGCGATGATTTGGTTGCAAAGGGATTTCAGACTATGGCTTCATGCAATGGGAAAATAATAAAATGGTATCATCATTATGTGTGGGAAGTGAGTCAATCAACTTGACTCCATTTTTTTGTGGACTGCGAAAGAAACCCGACAACGGCAAGTACCGGGCAGGGACGGCTTATAGTGGGACCAAATCCAAAAAAGCTGGCCAAAACTCCAAAAATCAAGTAATTAATCTGAAGTTTTTTGGTCAGGGGTTTTTGAGGTCACTGATTACGAATTTCATGTCAGACTTACTAAGTTTCACCCCCTTCATCCCTAATTTACCGCCCCCTTGCCTGAAATGGAAACAATAAAAACTGTTTAATATGGCTCGATGTTTTTTATACCTATTGAATAATAAATTTTGTAAAAGTTAATTAATAAATTTAATGATTTGCGAACTTTTGCATTTTTTACAAAAAAATTGAGTCAAGTTGATTGACTCAGTACTTTCGACACATTACGGTGATACCAGTTTATTATTTTCCTATAACATGAAGGTATAGTTTGAGATCCCCTTGCAACCAAATAATTGCCCGCCCGACCAAAAAAAAGTGTGTTATGTCGCTAGGTCTTCCTTTAACAGGTCAATGGATAGCCTATTGTGAATACAAAAAAATGAGTTTCGTGACTCCTCACCCCTCAGCTGCCCCAATTTCACACACACCCAAAAAAAGCAGAAAATGATCACGATCCCCCTAAAACACCTAAAAACATAGTTTGAGCTGTTTCTATATTTTTAGTTTTTTTACTATTGTTGCGCCGCCACTGACACGATTCCTAAAATCTATAAACGTTTTCCATCCTCGCCACGGTAATAATACCACAGTATTATTTCACTTCATTAAAATCAATCCAATAGTTTCCACGTTACACAATACAGAACGAGTTAAAGCAATATTCGTATGTATACGTCAGAAAATTTTATGTCCCTTGGTTTTTGAATAGGCAAGACAATTTTCGGATGGACCTAAAAAAGTCCATTATGACGCTAGGTCTTTCGTTCACAGGTCAATGGATAGCCTATTATAATTACAACAAATTTTTGAGTTTTACGACCCCCCATTTCCCAACCACTCTAATTTCACCCCCACCAAAAAAAAGTAGAAAATGGTCAGAACTCCTGAAACGCCTAAAAACGAAGTTTGACCTGTTTCTATATTTTTAGTTTTTTACTATTGTTGGGCGCCGCCACTGACACGATTTCCAAAAATCATAAACGTTTTCCATCCTCGACGCGGTAATAGTACTGTGTAAAAATTTCATCAAAATCAATCCAATAGTTTCCTAGTTAAAGAATGCGGTATATTTCGGACGAATAGTAATATTGCACCCCTTTGCACCCCTGCACCCATTCGTTGCTGGTAAGGATATAATCTGCCACTTCCAAAAAAATGCTACCCATAGCTGCCCCTCTGTGTTTTGATGCTTTTACTTCCCACACCTATAGGTGAGGGGAGTATTGTGATCGCAACAATTTTCGATTTTGAGATAATGCACTTTTTGGCCGTTTTATGATAACGAAAATCCACGTCACTCATTTCCGTCGGTCTGTCGGTCTGTCTGTACGCGTCTTTATAGCCACGTAATCCCAGCAACCGCTTCATGGATTGTAATAAAATTTGGGCAGCAACATGCTGTGGGGTCGTAGTAGGTAATGTTCCTATAATTTTGAGAATCGGTGCATGGGCAGCGAGGTAATTAGCAAAAAAAACAAAAAAATGAAATATTCCTCAAACTTTGTTTTTAGGTGTTTTAGGAGTTCCTGATCATTCTCTACTTTTTTTGGGTGGGAGTGAAATTGGGGTGGTTGGGGGGTGGGGGGTTGTAAAACCGAAAAATTTGTGTATTCATAATAGGCTATCCAATAACCTATGAACGAAGGACCTAGCGTCAGAATACTTTTTTAGGTTCATCCGAACATCACCTTGCCTATTACAGAAACCAAGGGAAAGAATTTTCTGATGTATACATGCGAGTATTGCTTTTGATCGTTCTGTGTTTTGTAATGAGAAATTGACTTTAATGAAATTCTGACACAGTATTATTACCGTGACCAGGATGAAAAACGCGTATGGTTTTTAGAAATCATGTCAGTGGCGGCGCAATAATAACAAAAAACAGGTAGATATATGAAAACAGCTCAAACGTTGTTTATAGGCATTCTAGGGGTTCCTGATCAATTTTGGGTGGGGATGAAATTTGGATGGTTGAGGGGTGGGGGTTGTAAAAATGGAAAATTTGTTGTATTTATACCTTTGACCTGTGAAAGAAAGATCTCTTCTGCAAGAGGACGGGCGATGATTTGGTTGCAATGGGATCTCAGATTATAGCTTCATGCTATAGGAAAATAATAAACTGATATCATCGTAATGTGTAGAAGTACTGAGTCGATCAACTTGATATCATTTTTTATTTATCTAATTCCTGTTTTCGAAGTAATAACACTAATAGTGAAGATTTTTTATTAGCAGCATGTTACAAATACAAAAATAATGATGCGGAATACAAAAATACAAACAAGCCCAATTGTTGCTAAAAGGCAGAGTTATATAAAATAATATTGTTTGCACGTTTGCTGTTGATTCAACCCCTCATTAATAAACAAATCTACGCATAGACGTTTGGAACGCTTGATTTAACATTCGCTGTTCGAGATCTAATTGTTTCCTTCGGCTTTTGATGGTGGTGTTACTGTTAAAATGTAACCGACCAAGTTGAGTGGTTTGTTTGTCAACCACTCGTGTCGCCATGTCTCCTTGTAGTGAAGACAACGCCGATTATATATTATACTGGCTGTGACGTCACACATGTCCCACAGAACGCTTGATATATGCCCTGGATGCTTTGTTGTGAGCTGCTGTAATTAATATAGGAATCACATCAGGGCTTGAGGAGGTCGACCTTAATTTTGATATACAGTTGCAAAAGGACAACACCGTTATTGTAATAAACATGTTATAATGTGGAAATAGGCAGAACTTCATGATCTGTTTTAAATAACTGCATAAGTGAAAGTGTAGACTTATAAATAAAACAAGAACAAAATTACATGGATGGGAATGAGTGACAAGTGAGAAAAGGACTCAGGCAAGGCGACCCTCTATCAACGATACTTTTTAATCTGACGCTTGAAGCAGGAATTAGAAAAAGCAAAATCAAGACAAATGGAACCGTATTTAATAACGAACACCATTAACACCGATGTATAGAATATGCAGATGATTTAACACTAGCAGGAAAAACAAATAAATAACTAGAGAAAATTACGGCAAGGAAATTGTGGAATCAAGTAGATTTGGGCTGGATAAAAATAAAATATATGGTCATAGGGCAAACGAAAAAAACTTCTGATGACCAGCCGAACCTAACTTTTATGTCATACAACATGAAATATATTTTTGAAGAGACTACGGAATATATGTACCTAGGGGTAATGAAAGGGCAACCTTTTGCTCAGCAACAGGAAAAACAGGCAAGGATCTTCAAAGGAAATCAGAAGTATAGAGATCCAAAAAATCCTATGAAATCCAAATATGTATCCAGAGAGACCAAAGAGAGAATTTACACAACTTTTATAAGACCAACAGTGACATATGCTTGTGAGACATGGACTGTGAACAAAGAGGAGAAAGAAAAAAATATAAGATGGGAAACAAAAATGTTGAGAGCTATTTATGGAGGCGTAACGTAAGTAAAAACGAAGGATGGAGAATCTTGTTACATTTATACTTTTAGCAAGGCGAATGCTACCATAAATTAGTTCATCTTATATTTAAAACTGCTTTACTAAAAACCTAATATGACGTCAACACGCGTGATGAGTAATTACATAACTTTGTAGCTTTACTCTAGTCCAGGTGGTCCTAGCATAGTGGCTGACCCATTTCTTAGTTTAAATATATCACCTCCTCCTCGCCCGTACAGCAACTTGTTAAACAAACATAAACAGCGAGAACAGCACAGAACAAACATACTGAGGGACATTAAAAATTTTTAAATTTACTCCCTGTCTACAGGGATTAACTCGACTTCCGTTACTGAAAATACGACTGTTTACTGTCGGAAATAAGCGCTTTTATTTTGAATGCAGAATCATAAGTCAAACAGAGCTTGTGTAATATACAGAGTGCACACAGTGCACAAATAATGAATGGTAAATATACAAAAATGGCTGAGGCCGTTCCTTTATAATTTAATATAAAGCCTTTGTATAAAGGCCTTTGCTTCAATAGCATAATTATGTTTCACTACATTTTTGAGAGCAGAAATAACAAATGGTAAACACAGGGTGTTTTCAAGGCTGGAACTATCCTTTTTAGAACCAAATGCGTTTGAAATGACAAAGCTAATGTGTGGTGAATCAGCAGCAGAAGAATAAAAAAGATGTGTAAGGAAATACTTACTATTTGTTCGCTGTGAAGTTTTAAGTGCAAAACTGAAAAGCGCAAGCATTTTTTGTTCAATTTGGGCCAATCGAAGCTGTTTAGGTCTTCCAGCGTGTCCACCATAATCTAGATACAAACATACTGTGTCTCCAGCTCTTTGCACGAGATAGATAAATCGACAGGGTGCAGGGTAAGTTTTTTTATTAGAGAGGGTTTAGGAAATCGGCCTGATCGCGAGGACAGAAGAACTCGCTCACTCAAAGATGTGAGAGAGGGTCTGCTCGACCAACGTTGAACCAGCTTGAATCCTCTGATCACATGTCCCAATGGACGCAACCGCATCCATCCGATATGCCACCATGGTCCTACCAGCTAAAACCCGTTTTCTTTTTCTTACCCCTGCGCTATCTCCATCTGCACCGGGCATCATCTCTTTTGCAGAGAGTGTTTTGTTTACCATCTGATGAAATGTATAATGTTCCATGCCTCTACGCTGGATAGCATGAACGGGACCATAGTCTCTGGGGCTAGCTCACCCTCTAGTTTTTGACTTGCCTCCTGTCTGTATGGCCCCGATCTGTCGCACAGAACCAGAGCATGGTCGACGGTGTCTTCCGCCTCGCAGTGCAGGCATCTCTCGTCCACCGTATCTTTTTCCTATACACTCGAAAAGACTTATGCCCAGACAGTGCCTGTGTTAGGGAATAAGACGTCTGCCGATGACTGCATTTCGCCCATTCTTGTATGAACGGTATTAGTCGCTTCATCCACTGTGCGACGTCAGTGGTATCGTTCCATAGACATTGCCACTTACTTGCTGTCTGTCTTTCGGCTTCAGGGCGGCATATCGCATTGCCTGCACACAGAAAAATCTGTCGTTTTGTCAAAGACTTACACTTGGACTCAATGGGACGTTACACTCAGCATTCCCCAAATACAGCGATGTTTTATCCTATGGGAAGTATATAGTTGGTAACGAGTTATATCGTATTGTCGATTCAACTACAAGATGTCATTGGATTCCAATGAATGATTCAATCGCAGCCTGTCGTTGAAGCGAATCTGTGTTTGGTAATTGATTCTAAACTACTTTCTTTTCCTTGGACCAACACATTTTATTGCGAGGACAGCTGATCGATTCACTTGGATGTTTAATGGTGTGATTTTGTATGAAGTTATAAGGAGCATGATATAAGAATTAGACACAAGCCTGCACCAGTTTTTTTACCGGAAATATAACTGTCTGACTAATCTAAATACCTACATTCAAATGTGGGTGTTAGCTATTCTAAGCCCCAATTTCTCAGAAGGTCCTCCATTTAATATAACTGGACACACTTGAATCACACAATTGCTGATGCAAAAAGCAAAGAGATCACACAACACGGCTAACACCGAAACAACACGATGACACAACCTCGTCCATGTTTGCGGTTTGGCGCCGAAAATGATACTAAGATGATCCCCTATTCTTTCTTTTTACGTCCGTTGAAGATCACACAACACGGCTAACACCGAAACAACACGATGACACAACCTCGTCCATGTTTGCGGTTTGGCGCCGAAAATGATACTAAGATGATCCCCTATTCTTTCTTTTTACGTCCGTTGAATCGAGACATCAGTCCCTCCGAATACTGATTACGGTTCAGTGAACAACAAGGGCCATTGAATTCGATATATGATGTTGTTACGAATACTACTTACCAATATCTTTAACAGCACAGACAATGTGTTGAAAGCATGGGTTATTGTTCGCGTGACAGTTACCTTTTGAAACAAAATTATTTTTTATCAGATGAATTATCACAAACTGCTGTTCCAGTAACAATTTTTGTACATCGAATATATTGTATGCTTTGCTTAAATCAAACATATGGTAAATTTCAAAAACAAAAGGATGTTTTGATTGCATTATGTGTCAATACTGGTATTCGAAGGATTATACATTTTGGCGTACCTGTGGTTATTTCGAATATAAGGATTAAATTCTTTCCATGACATGGATTTGAAATAACTGTAAATATATTTAAAGCGATGGAAAAACATCTAAATACTAACAGTTAATTATAAACGCAACAGTATTTTTTTCTGTGCGCTTGACCATGGCGAATCAGTGTCCTCTTTTCGACCAGCAAGTATAACAGCGGTATCGCCATTATAACTTGCAGAGCTCTTGTAGTTACCATGCGATAAGCACTGGCCACTCATAGCAGAGACTTTCTCTGCAAGCTTTTTAAGACCTTCTGATGCCTGTTCCTTTTCGTCGCTTTACACCTCACAGGAGCTACGTACAGGACAACCGACTGTACAACCTGGGACAGTAGTGCCCTTTTGTCGCTACTGGGACCACTACTCCTTCATGTTGTTCTCCGTAGCACCTCTGGTGTAACTCCGAGGTACATTATGGACTTGCTTGTTGGGACTTGCACTCCCTCTAGTTGGAAGACCACGTTAGCTATCTTGCTCCTTGGGCCACGTATTATAACTGTC